>BJCO01817815.1:0-18840 GCA_018326465.1 Flaveria floridana | reverse complement strand
GCTAAACTGCTTGTTAGTAGTAAATGCATTGATGAGCCCTTTGACGTAGAAACTGCTATTGGTAAGTCCACTAGAGTTACTGATATGATAGAGGACTGTGCCGTAGAATTAGAAGGTCATAGGTTTGCTGCTAAGTTACATGTGATGCCCCTAGGTGGATTCGATGTTGTACTAGGGATGGATTGGTTAGCAACCTATGAAGCAAACATCGTGTGTCGAAAAAAGATGATTAGACTGACAGCGCCTGACGGGAGTTCGGTGACGATATACGGTGATCGAGTTATGAGGATTCCGAAAGTGATTTCGATGGCGGTGGCGGGAATGTGCATGAGACGTGGATGTAGTGCTTATTTGGCCTACGTTACAGATGTGGACACGTCAACACCACAATTGCCAGATGTGCCGATGGTGTGTGACTTTCCTGATGTATTTCCAGAGGACTTATCAGGAGTGCCACCGGATCGCGAAATCAAATTTCAAATTGACTTAATACACGGTGCTCAGCCAGTCGCTAAGGCACCGTATCGGTTGGCTCCGACTGAGATGAAGGAGTTAATGGAGAAACTGCAAGAGTTGCTCAATAAGGGGTTCATTAGACCAAGTATCTCTCCTTGGGGTGCTCCGGTCTTATTTGTGAAGAAGAAGGATGGTTGCATGAGAATGTGTATCGACTACCATGAGTTGAACAAGTTGACGGTAAAGAATCGGTATCCGTTACCGAGGATTGACGACTTGTTCGATCAGCTCCAAAGTGCCAGTTGGTTCTCGAGGATAGACCTTCGATCCGGTTACCATCAATTGAAAGTGAAGGAGCAAGATATTCCCAAAACAGCTTTTCACACACGTTATGGACACTACGAGTTTCTCGTTATGCCCTTTGGTTTAACCAACGCGCCAGCTACTTTTATGGACTTGATGAATCGAGTGTGTCGACTGATGTTGGACAAATCAGTGATTGTATTCATTGACGATATCCTGATTATTCAAGGAGTGAAGAAGAGCATGCCGGTCACATTCGGGAAGTGTGGGAGACGTTGAGAAAAGAGAAGCTGTATGCTAAGTTCTCCAAGTGTGCTTTTTGGTTACGCGAGGTGCAATTTCTGGGTCACATGGTAAATGCGGAGGGAATCATGGTGGACCCGGTAAAGGTTGAGGATGTGATGCAATGGAAGTCTCCTAAGACGCCATCCGAGATTCGTAGCTTCTTGGGATTGGCCGGCTACTACCGGAGATTTATTCAAGACTTTTCCAAGGTAGCCTCACCCTTGACTAAACTAACTCGCAAGGATGTAAAGTTCATATGGGGTCAAGAACAGGAGGATGCGTTCGAGGAGTTAAAGGTGAGATTAACGCAAGCTCCTGTCTTGACATTACCCGAAGGTAGTGAAGACTTAGTGGTGTATTCGGATGCATCTTATTCTAGGCTAGGTTGCGTGCTGATGTAACGTGGAAGGGTGATAGCCTACGCATCCCGACAACTAAAAACCCACAAAGTCAACTATCCCACGCACGATCTAGAACTAGCTGCTGTGGTTTTTGCGTTAAAAATTTAGCGGCACTACCTATACGGGACGAAGTGCACCATCTTCACAGACCACAAAAGCTTGAAGTACTTCTTCAAGCAGAAAGATTTAAATATGAGGCAGAGGCGATGTTTGGAACTCATAAAGGATTACGATTACGAGATCCATTACCATCCGGGCAAGGCCAACATGGTGGTAGATGCCCTTAGCTGAATGGTGAGACCCGAGCCAATTCGGGTGAAGGCTTATCAGCTAATTATGACCTTTGACGTGATGACGCAGGTCAAGGAGTTTCAAGACGAGGCTCTAAAAGAAGATCGTCTTAACTCTGAAAGAATGAGAGGTCTAGTCGCAGAGTTGGGGGAAAACACTCTCGGTGTTAGAACCCGATATGGGCGAATATGGATTCCTCGTTACGGGGATCTACGTGGAAAGATCATGGATGAGGCTCATAAGACTCGATACTCCATTCATCTCGGTGCTACCAAGATGTATCATGATATGAAGAAAGATTACTAGTGGCCGGGTATGAAGCGTGACGTAGCAGAGTATGTGAGTAAATACCTTACCTGTTTGCCGGTGAAGGCAGAACACCAGAAGCCCTATAGGAAAATCCAACCGTTGGATATACCCGAGTGGAAGTGGGAGCATATCACCATTAACTTCATTATGAAGCTACCACGTACCTCGAAAGGGTATGATGCTATATGGGTGATAGTTGATCGTTTGACAAAGAGTGCTCACTTCCTACCGATCCGAGAGACATATTCTTCTGAGAGGATCGCGGATCTATTTATCAAGGAGGTTGTAGCTCGTCATGGTGTGCCGGTGTCTATTATGTCTGATCGCGACACTCGGTTTAGTTCCAAATTTTGGAAGAAATTCTACGATGCGATGGGGACGAGACTAAATATCAGCACCGCTTATCACCCTCAGACTGACGGTCAGTCTGAGAGGACGATCCAGACACTCGAGGACATGCTTTGAGCATGCGTGATCGATTTCGGAGGAAGTTGGGATGACCATCTGCCGTTAGCAGAATTCTCATACAACAACAGTTATCATGCCAGCATTGGCATGCCACCCTACGAGATGCTATATGGTAGGAGATGTAGGACACCTGTTTGCTAGGGTTATATTGGTCAGAAAGAGTTAGGGAGTATTGAAGTGATTGAGGCTACGACGGAGAAGTTCGAAAAGATCAAAGCCTTTATAAAGGCAGCTAAGGATAGACAGAAGTCGTATGCCGATAAGAGGCATAGACCGATTGAGTTCCATGTGGGTGATAGGGTTATGTTAAAAGTCTCACCTTGGAAAGGTATCATTTGGTTTAGAAAGCGGGGCAAGTTGAACCCAAGGTATATAGGGCCTTTTCGAATCATTGCTCGAGTAGGAGAGGTGGCCTATAGGTTGGAACTACCGAATGAGTTGAGTGGAATTCACCCTACGTTCCATGTATCTCATTTATGAAAGTGTTTAGCAGAGGAAGATATGGTTGTACCACTGGAGGACATCGAAGTGGATGCATGGCTCAATTATGTGGAGCAACCAGTGGCGATCATTGATCGTAAGGAGAAGAGGTTAAGGAATAAAGTGGTTTCTCTTATGCGTGTACAGTGGAAGCACAGGAAGGGATCCGAGTCTACATGGGAGGTCGAAGGAGAGATGAGACAACATTATCCTCACCTGTTTAAAGAATAACAGGTTTCGGGGACGAAACCTATATAAGGGGGGTGGACTTGTAACACCTGGTTATTTTTTTAAAGATATGAAGAAAGAATAAAAGTAAAGGATGAAGGGATCTAAGATCTAGTTTGATCAATTAGGTTATGATTTGCAGCGGGATAGTATAAGAATTAGACGAAATTTAAGCAAGAACACTAAGGATATTCAATGAAACAGTACGGTTATAAAGAGAGAATGTTTTCTGCAAAAGAGAATGTAGTCATTCATACACAAGCTTCGGCAATTACAAATTAGGTCAACCTTCCTTTTATAGAGGTAAGGTGACGTCAGCAGATGTCACCTGATAGTGACATCTAACCGTTTTACATAAACAACTGAAAATAACTAAAACTACTAAAGATGTCCACAACAACTGAGGACATCTTCTTACAAAAGAATCTAAGTATTAACTAATACTACAACTACTGAAAACAAACTACTGAACTACTGAAACTGATAAAGACAACTGCTGAAAAGTAAAACCATCACAACTACTGAAGAGTACTACTTCAGCTGTTGTGACAACCTCTGAAGACTTGGTCTTCAGCTGATGTCTTCAGACTTTGTCTTCAGTACTTGTCTTCAGACTCTGTCTTCAGCTGATGTCTTCAGAATTTGTCTTCAGTACTTGTCTTCAGACTTTGTCTTCAGCTGATGTCTTCAGACTTTGTCTTCAGTACTTGTCTTCAGACTTTGTCTTCAGCTGATGTAGTCTTCTTCAGTTGTTATGATGACTGTGGGACTTAAAGGTTTTTCTGATCTGGCTCATTAGTTCTTTTGGTCCAACAAAGGAAAAGAAAGAAAATGTAAGTAACCCGAGTAGAGGGGTTAAAAGTGTCAAAAAAGGCAAAATATCAAAAGTTGGTACAAAAGTGGGCATGTCCGCCCGCTCTTGCCTGCACACTACTTCCATTTCGATTGTAGAGGGAGAGAGAGAGAGCAGAAAACTCTTGGAAGATTGTAGAAGAAGCAGGAAATTCGAAGTTTTTGGTAAGAAATCTTGATTTTATGATGTTTTAGATGATTTTAGACTCGGTTGTATGCTTATAAAGGTGAGTGTATGTTCAGGTTGTGTACATGTGTGGGTTTTAGGTGTTAACCACGATTGAGAAAGTTCAAGAGAAGGGTTCCAACCCGAAAGCGGCTCAGGTGAGTTCTAGAACCCCCTTTTTAACATGTTTTTAACTACTTTGGGGCTGGAAAATGCATGTCTGCATGATTTTATAAAAATGGGATTCACCCGTATTTGTGTGTGTAAATATGCATGTGGGCGGGCATCAATTTGGGACATGTATGTGTGTATGTACATGTAATTATGCTTAGAATGCTAGAACTAAGTTTAGATTCTGATTTAGGACGAACTGGGACTGATTTATGTTGTTTAAGTAAAAATATGATGTCCAACCGTCTAAACAGTGGACCATGCGTCCAACGGTTGAATTTTCTAAGTATGCCTAACCGCCCAAAAAGCCCAACCGCCTGAATAGTGTCCAACCGTCCAAACAGGCCCATGCGTCTAAGTGGAAAATGGCTAAGTGTAGGCTCAAACGTCTGAATAGTGCCCAACCGTCTAGAATATTGCCCAGGATGATTAAATGTAGGCCCAAACGTCTGAATAGGGCTCATGCGCCTAAATCGGCCCATGCGTCTAAGTGAAAAGGTGACTAAGTTAAGTCCAGACTCCTGCATAGTGTCAAAACGTCTGGATAGGGCAGAAGCGCCCAAACAATGCCTATGCCTCTTGACCCTTAGAATAATTTTCTGAAATTTCTGAAAAGACAGAAAGTCTAGGGTTTTGACTTAGTTGACTTATGGGTAATTATTACCCAATTTAAGTATAATTATGAGATGTTTTAGGGTTATGGGATGTATGTATGATGTATGACAGGTATAATGTGTTATCTTTAATATTATGAAAACGTATTTATTTTATGTTATGAAATACGTTAAATATTATGTTATTACTTTACGTAATATGACGAATGAATAAATGAACGTAAAGAATGACGTAATTAAATGAAAGATAACAACGATGAAAAGTAAAACGTAATGAACGAATGAATGGCTTGCAAGCAAATGAAAGGAGGTGCACGACCATGTTGTCGTTAGCTCAACTGTGATGCGGGTTAGCTACCCTAAAGGATGCACACAGGGTCAATCATTGAGATTGACAAGGCCCTTTAGTATGCCCTAGGTGACTGGATCAGCTTCGTGCGCAATGTTCGTGGTATAATTACCACAGGTCCAGCATCAGCTTCATGCACAATGTTTGGGGAAGGACCAACTGGTTTAAATGAACGGGAGAGATGACTTGCCCTAGGTGACTGGATCAGCTTCGTGCACAATGTTCATGGTTTAATTACCACAGGTCCAGCATCAGCTTCGTGCACAATGTTCGAGGTATTGTTCATCAATCCATACGAACGTAAAAGAATGACATAACGTACTAAAGAAAGAAAGAAAGAAAACAAGTACGAAAGTAAAATAATGATAATGAGTACGTTACGAAAGAATGAGAACGAAAGTAAGAGGATGTTAACAAAAAGCATGAAATGAAAGCATGCTATGAACATGATGATGAATAATGAATGTTAAAGAAAGTTAAAAGTAATATTCTCTATCTGTACGTATGATGCATGATCGCCTAAGAAAGTAAAGAAAAGTATTTTATTTATAAAACTAGAACTCATTTAGCAACGCTGACTTTTATGTGTTTTCCAGTTGGCAGGTAATAGTTGCTGAGGATGGCACGGGGCAGCTACTTGGCATTTTTGGGATGGCATCCATTAGAATAGGAATGACATTTTTATGACGTAATGCAATTACAATATTTTGTAACTTTAACCGTGTTGTATTACTCTGCAAAAGTTGTCATTATTATATATGAAATGGTTTAAATTAATTTCCGCTATGAAGTTTTAAATAATAGTATGTTTTATGTGCGATGAATGACCAACTGTGAGGTGCTCGGGAACGGGGCCTTACAATATAGCATGCTAAAGTACATTTAAAGTCTAGCTAATGTAAAGTATGATCAAAAGATAAGGTAACCACAATTAATGAAAGCTAAAGTAAAGAAAGAAATAGGTGATCTAAAGACATTGTTTCACATATGATATAATAAAAGAAACTTGAATAATAATTTAGGAATAGTCACCCCACCAAAGCACAATTATGAATGATAAAGCATGTTAAAGGAGTCTTGTAAGCAAAGATGTCTTCACGTATTTCAAGTATCGATATATGAGTCTTGTGTAGCGAGTGATAAGAGTCTAGGATTCATTGCAAGCAACATAAGTCATATGTAATGGCAAGTGACAAGAGTTGCGTCTCATGCAAGCAATAGCTAAAGAGTCATGTATGAGTACAAACCCATGATAAAGTAAAAATAGAGCATAGATAAAGCATAGTTATTGCACAAATAAAGAAATAGCTAAAGAAGTCTTGCACTAGTGCAATTACACAGATAAAATAAAGTTGAAGCCTAAAGCATAAATAGTTGATAAAGTATGATAATGCTAAAGCATAACTAAAGTACTATAAAGAAGGATATCTAATAATATAATGGTTATAGTAAAAGTTAAAGCGTTACTAAAGTTATTTTGTAAAAGTAAAAATAGAACTCACTTGGTAATGCTGTCTTTTAGTATGCATATCAGGTTGATATGTATGAGCTAATGAATGGATACAACTTGGCATGGATCAAGGCTACCCAACATAAATCCAAAGTGGGCATCCTAGCATAGTAATTCATGTTTTCCTCTAAAGTTTTTCAATTTGTGATGTATTAAATCTAGACATAAATAATGTTCTGTTGCTTGTGTTAATAAAAGTTTGGTTTAAGGATTATTATTTTAATGTCCAATTATAATCGTGGGGTATTCTAAGATCGAGGCCTTATAAATTGGTATCAGAGCCATAGTTTGAGAGATTTAGGCATTCTAATGCCAAAACTTAAATAGAAAATAAGATCAAATAAGGATGCAGTACGGATAGTTAATGTTAAGAGGTTGTAAGGAATACACTTAAAGGCTGAAATAACCAAAGAACAACCAAAGAGCTCTCAGCATGCATATGTGAAGTACTACAAAAGTACTTCAGAAGATTTGATATAACTCAGTGAATTATGATAAGTATCAAATCTTCTGAAGCCAAAAGACCAATTCTTCCGAAACCAAAGATGAAGTCTTCCGAATCTTCAAAGACAAACTCTTCCCAAGCCAAAGATTAATTTCTTCCGAAGACAGAGAAGGCATGTCTTCTTTGACATACTTTTGACAAAAGCTGGAACACCTTTTTGCTGTCATCTCTGAAGACTCACCAACTAGCATGAGTTGTGAAAAGTTATGACTTTGTCAACTATAGATTAAGGTTTTGCGTCTGTAACTTTTCAAATATGTACTTTTTTCTTTTTTGTAATAGATAAGGATGTGAGCTATGACATATCATAGTCACTAGTCAAAAGACAATCTGCCTTTTGACTCTACACTGATCTTGCTGTCCAGATTAGTGTTTCCAGCTGGCCTTCAAAGTATGGCCGGCTGTAAGATGTAGTATAAAGTATCTCAAGTACATGTATTTAGATTTAAGCTTTGTAACACTTGTAAGAACTTAAGAGAAATATACAATATCCTTGAAAACCATATTATATTGTTCTTGTTCTTTAACTTGTGTTCATTGTTTCATCATCTAAGCCGATTCCCTATTTGATTTGCTAAGTTATCTAACTCTCTCCACTTGGTGAAACTGTTGCATTGACCACCCTTCAAGGGTCCTTCAATTGGTATCAGATCATTTCAGGCTCTTGATTGTAAGATTTCATCATCTTAGATCTCTTTATTTCATAAAACACTTATCAACTTAAATGGTAGCTATCTTTAAGGCTGATATGGAAACCAGTACCATGATAAAATCTCCACTGATCACTCCTGATGACTTTGATACTTGGTGCCAACGTATGGGATGCACTAAAGCACATGTATAAGGGGTCTGAGGAGGCCAAGGAAAATAAGAAAGATATTATAAAGTAGTAGTTTGAGAACTTCACCTATAAGATAGGTGAAACCATGACGTAACAATACTTCAGGTATGTTGAGATTGTGGATACTCTAATGGATATTGGAGTCAAGTTTGAGAATAGGGACATAGTGAGGAAGTTCATGCTCTCTCTTCCTAGATAATGGACGCACTACTATATGGCCATCAAGAGAATTGAGAACCTCTCTACTCTTACTCTCACAGATCTGTATGGTATCCTTAGTGGTTACCAGATGGAGATGAACTTGCAAAATCCATCAAGCAGATCTTTTAACAATCAGCAAAGTTCAGCTCTTCATGTGGTTGAAATGGATAACAGAGAACCACAACATCATCTCATTTGTTTCCCTGATAACTCACAAAATGGTCCTTTCATCACCTTTCCCGAGACACCAAGGGATAGCTACATCCAACGAAGCCCATTTTAAAAGACAAACTCTGCTCAACCTTTTGTTTTTACTAATGAAAGTTGTGGAAACTTTCTCTTCACTCTTGAAGACTTGGACTGCATCCTCCAGATGATCTGGAGTATATAGAGATAGTTTAATAGATGGCTCTCCTTACTCACAGAGCCAAGAAGTTCTACAAAAGAACAGGAAGGAAGTTCCTAAGCAATATGACTAGTGGAAAGTTTGGCCTGGATAAAAGCAAGGTGACGTGTTACAACTGTAACCAAATAGGACACTTTGCTAAAGATTCCAAGGCCCAAGGACAAACAATGGCGAGGCATAATCTAGACCAAACTACACTGATGCATCTCCCGGAACTAAGAAGGTAAGCCAACCTAAACAACATGCTGTTGTTGCTGTTGAAGAATGAGGCTTTGACTGGAGCTTTCAGGTAGAAGATACTACTCCAAACCAAGCACTGATGGTTGATCATGAAGAAGTTAAGGTATTAGAACATCTTTGTACTCCTAAATGCGTTGCTAAAGTAAATATGTACAGGTCCTAAAACTTGGAAGTACGATATGACCTTGAGTCTTTAATCATTTTAAAAGCTGATTTTAAAAGAGTAGAAAATGATTATAAACCTAAAATTAAAGATTTAGAGAAAGCTAGTTTTACTCTTAAGCATGAGCATACAAACTATAAGACTCAAATCAAAGACCTCATAACCAAGTTAAATGAATGCCAGGCTAAGCTTGTGATCAGCAAACCCAAGGCAAAAAATGTGTTCTTGAAGAAGAAACCTTCAAGAACATAATATCATCATCCTTGTATGTAAAAGTTTGTTACCAAAATAGGTAGGAAATAGGGTCAAATGAGACAGGTCCTCCACACATACTCCTATCTGTTAGATCTCCAAGGTGTGGAACTTGTTAAGATGAGCTATTTCCTATTGATCCTTTCCAAGAGAAGGATGAAGATGTAGAGGAGATAGCAAAGGATAAACTTGAGGCGAATGACAAGGGTTATCCTAAGAAGGGACATTATTCTCCTGGAGAGAAGAAAGAACCAGGAATGACCAAGTCTGGAAGAAAGAACTTGATAAAGGCTGCCAAAAGAAAGTCAAAGAAAGCCCAAGAGATCAAGGCCATCTTTAACTCTAAGCAAAAGCAAGTTTTCATTTCTGCTAGATTTAAAGTGGTAAAGACTGAATACTCAATAATGGACTCTAGTACCATGAGTCCTAGTTCATGTCCAAATCATCCTAGTCAAGAGAAAAAGGCTGATCAAATGTGTACTACTGTTGTATAGCCTGAACCATCCAGTTCCAAAAGCAAGCCTCACCCTAAAAAGCATGTTGCATTATCTGAGAAGATGAAGAAGAAAGGGGAAAGTGGTCAAGCTCAGTCTCCTACTCAGAAGAAGACTCTTAGAAGCATGCCAACTGAATGCAACATGTGTGGTAGTACTTCTTACTTTGCCAAGGATTGCATCTACAATACCAAAAGTACTATCCGCATGACCAAGAAGAAAGATTCTGAGAAGAAGAAGAAGATAGCTTCGGAAGGAAAATCTCTTCCTTTTGGAATCTCCAAAGTGAAGAAGATAAGTGAAAACTTACATTTGGAAGAAAATTTGTTCTTCTGAAGTACTAAACTTTGCTGCAGTGGATGCAAAAACTTCCAAAGGTCCAGTGTCCAAAACTTCCAAAGTCATCAAAACTTCCGAATAATTAAAGGCCAAGTTTAGTCTTCCAAAGATGGTGTGGAAGATGAAGGAAGGCCATGTGACTGAAAGTTCTTCATCAACAACAATAGATGATCCTCAGAGCTTGCATATAGGATCAATTACTGTTATATTATTTTCAGTTTACTTTGACAAGCCCAAGACCAATGAGGCTTAGGTTTTCAAATATAACTAACCATCTCTTTATGTGTAGGAACAACTAAAGACTAAAGGGAATGTATGGATCATTAACAGTGGTTGTTCTAGGTACATGACGGTAATGGCCCCTCGCTTTAAAATTTTGAGAAAATTAATAGGGGGACCGTTTCTTTTGGAAGAGAATCAGGTGGTTACATTACTGAAAGGGGCATGGTCACAATTAGTAAGCTCAACATTAAGAAGGTAAATTTTGTTAAGGAGCTTGTGTACAATCTCTTGAGTGTATCCTAATTTTATGATCAAAGATATAACATGCTCTTTACTGAGCATGAGTGCATTATTCTCATGCCTAAGATGGTCATTTCTCAAGAGCATATCTTGCTTAGAGCCCCCAGGAAAGGGAACATGTACAAGATGGATTTGCAGGAAACATCCTCTTCAAGAGAAGTTTCTTGCTTTCTATCCAAAGCAAATAGTGATGACCCTTTCCTCTAGCATAAAAGAATTTACCATGTAAACTTTAAGAACATAAATAAATTAATTAAGAATAATTTGCTAACTGGAATTCCAAAATTAAGAGTTTACAAGTGATGATCATTGTGTTACATGCCTGAAATGGAAGCAACACAAAGTGTCTCATAATCCAAAGGAAATAGACTCCATCACTACTCCCCTACAGTTATTACATATGTATATCTTTGGCCCTAGTAGTGTAATGAGTTTAGGAAGGACCTCATACTATTTGGTGATCACAAATGACTTCACAAGATACACTTAGGTCTTTTTCCTTAGAACTAAGGATTAGACCCCTGAGATCTTGAATAGCTTCATTCTGAAAATTTTAATTCAATGTGATCACAAGGTCAAAATCATAAGATATGATCAAGCAACTGAATTTAAGAACCAAATCCTTGATACATTTTGTGATGAGAAGGGTATTAGAAGACAATACAGTGCTCCTAGGACTCCTCAGCAATATGGTGTTGCTGAGAGGAGAAACATGACACTTATTGAAGCTGCAAGAACAATGTTATCCGACTCTAAACTACCCATCATCTTCTGGGAAGATGCAGTCAAAATTTCCTGCTATGTGCAAAATAGAGTTTTGGTAGGCAAGACTCATGGTAAGACTCCTTATTAACTGTGGCACAAAAGGAGACCTTTCATTGGTTTCCTCAGATCATTTGGATGTCCTTGCACCATCTTGAATACAAAGGATCAAATAGCCGAATTTGCTAAGAAATCAGATGATGGATATTTTATTAGATACTCTTCCCAAGCTAAGACTTATAGAGTATACAATATTAGAACTAGATTAGTTAAGGAGTCATATGACCTTTAATGAGCACACACCCAGTGTGAAAGGTTTTGGTCCTGATTGCTTGTTTGATCTTGATTTAGTTATCAACTGTTTTAACAAATCTTGTGAACATGTTTCAAGATCTACAGGTAGCTTATCAACAGGAGATTCTGATCCAAGATTTGAGCTGAAAAGACCAAGTGTTCAAACTACTTCAGCTCCAGTGGTAACTAGCCCTGTAGTTGGAAATCCTGTCAGCACAACCATGACAAATTCTTCAGCTAACACATTTAAGGTGCCTATAAGTTCCAGCACAAAGGCACATAACTCAAATGAAGGAATTTCCAATGTAGGAGGAGATGGCGGTGGTGATAGTGATCAAGAATTTCTTAATGCTGATAACCACTTTATAAAAGACAACATCAATAATGTAACACACTTATTGGATCAAGCTTCTTTTGATAACCATGTTGATATGGTCGATAAAACTAAATCACCAAATCAGAATTTCACTAATTTAGATCTATCCAAGCCATGACAGAAATGTGGTGAATAACATCACTAGAAATGTTGAGATAGGAGTGAGAACAAGAGGACAAACCCATAATAGAAATGTTTGTCTTCACTCTTGTTTCTTGTCTCAGATTAAGCCTAAGAAGATTGATGAGACTTTAAAGGATGGAAGTTGGGTTGAAGTAATGCAGGAGGAGTTGCTTTAATTTGAGAGACAAAAGGTTTGGAACTTATTTCCTCTTCATCACGGGAAGACTACTATAGGTACCAAGTTGGAATTTAGGAATAAGAAAGATGATAGAGGAGATGTCATCAAGAACAAGGCAAGACTAATTGTTCAAGGGTACACACAATAATTTAAGGTCTACCAACTTGATGTCAATGTGCCTTCTTATATGGGGTGATTGATAAGAAAGTGATGTCAAACAACCACCTGGCTTTGTAGACCCAGATCACCTTGATTATGTCTGCAAGCTTGAAAAGTCTCTTTATGGGTTGCAACAAGCTCCAAGGAAGTGATATATGACACTATCACATTATCTCTGTTAGCATGGATACAAGAGAGGCACTATTGACGAAACGCTCTTCATCAAAGGAACAGGAAATAACTTGATGTTGGTTCAAGTTTATATAGATGAAATCATCTTTGGGTCAACTAATCCAAAGCTCTACAAAGACTTTATACTGATGAAGAATAGATTTGAAATAAGTGCCATAAGGGAACCTAATTTCTCTCTAGGAATTCAAGTGAAGCAGGTTAACAATGGCATCTTCATAAACCAGTCAAAGTATAGGCAAGACATATTTACCAGATTTCATCTGACTGAGTGCAAGGTTGCTAAGACACCCATAGCTAGAAACCACTCTCTAGGACCTGATCTTGAGGGGGAGTGTGTTGATGAACATTTATGTAGTGCTATGATTAGGTCTCTAATGTACCTCATAACCAGCAGACCTAAATCATGTTTGCTACATGTATTTGTACAAGATATCAAGCCAACCTCAAGATGTCACTCCTGTTTGATGTCAAGAGAACTCTTACATATCTCAAAGGTGCTCCAAAATTAGGCCTTAGGTATCCAAAGAATTCTGACTTCAATCTGTATGCCTGTATAGATAGTGACTATAGTGGCTGTAATATGACTACAAAGTTTACATCTGGGGGATGTCAATTTCTTGGTGGAAGGATAGTGTTGGTCCATTAATGGTAGAAAAACAATGCTAATGATGAGAAAAAACAATCAAACACCATTGAAATGAGTATCTAAACAATAATCTATAGAAAGAGTTTTAAAATATATCCATCTTAACTAAACTTGAATCAAAACACAAAGAACAAGGCTCAATGATAATGCAAATGATGATTCCAGCCAACATACATACTAAGAACAGTAATGCAAAATGAATATTCTCTGATTAGGGTTGTGCAAAACTTGCAAAAAAAGATTAAAATGATTCATATATATAGCAGAGCTAGTTTCACAGTTTTGCTGGGTCGCGAAACTATCCTGACCTGATGCTTAGATTCACCCGGCAGAGAAACACAGTTTCCCCTCGTGACCTAAGTCAGCTGACTACGAGCGAAACTATATGCGAACTACTACAAAACATAAACTAACTACCACTTACATATATTAAACAAACTAACATAGATCCTATTACAAACAAAGCAAAATAAACTAACTACTAAGGTGAGTCCAACCTATACTTGATCTTAAATACTCCCCCTAGGTTGGACCTCACCGGCTTCAGCTTGATTCTCCTCTTGAGCTCCATCCTGGTCTTCCACTTGACCTTCATCCTCCTTGGCCTTCTCAGTTGCTTCCTGTTCAGCTCCAACCTCTTTTACAACATCATCTTCAACTCTATCAGCCTCTTCTTCAACAGCTCCAGCTTTCTCCGATATGTCTTTTTCAGTTCCAGCTACCCTTTCTTCTTCATCATGTGCACTTGTTTGAAGTAATTGCTTTGTTAGATCCTGCATGTCCATCCTTGTTTCATCAGCTTGAATAACTTTCTTGGTTAGCTCCCTAACTTCAGCTCTCACTCCCCAAGCTTTGTTAGCCACCCTCATGAATAGACTGGCTTCAGTTCTAGTTTCAGCTTCGACTTTTTCCTTTATGTGATTTTCATATAATATACTCAAATCTTCATCTCCAAACAGAAAAACTTCCATTGGATCAAACAATCTGATCTCTTGTTCACCTTTCAATCTGATCACTGCTTCTGTAGCATTATCATCATAAAACCACGTGACAAAATCTTCTAGCATTAGGGGAAGTGAATTTGGCACTCAAACTCTGTTTACTGTTTTGGCAGGCTTTAATTTGAACGTAATCTTTCTTTGACCTCCTTCTCTCAGGCTTCATATATCCAAAGGCTTCAAAGTTGTCATTTAGCCCCTTCCTAATTTCCTTTTCAAGTGTCATAGCTCTCTCTCGCATCCATATTGATATGAGGAATCTCAACCAACCTCCTTAGATCCCACCTAGACAAGGTCTTAAAAGCCTTTCTCTTGTTTAGGTAGTAGATCTTTCCTCCTCGCCTCTTGATCATGAATAATTTGAGGTCGGCATTGTACTTTCAGCTTATTATCTTTTTGTCTGTATCTTTCTTGCTCGGTTCTTTAATATTTTGGAACAAAGGGGTTATCTCTTCTGGCTCCTTTTCCTTATCAAATCAATCTTCTTAGGCCAACTCTATTACATCTCCTTCAGTAGACCCTCTCTGAGCCACATATGTCACCAGCCTCTCATCAACTTCATAGTATTCTGGCCCAGAGTTGTAATCAACAACCTGTTCATCAACCTCTTCCTCTTCATCAACTAGCCTCATGTCAGACTTTTTTCCTTTGTCTTTATCCCTCTTTTCTACACGCACCTCCTCTCCAGACAAATCTTTCTCTATATCAAACCTCAAATTTCAGTCTTAGTAACTTCAATTCCTCCTACATTCACTTTCTTCTCAACACCACTAGTTTTAGCACCTTCTCCTACATCACCAGCACCTTCACCAACATCACCAGCACCTTCACCAGCTCCACTTGAATCAACATCAGCTCTTGTATCTGCAGCCCCACTTGGGCCCTCTCCTACCCTTGATGAACCTCCTACACTTAGGAATGAATACTTGGATATATCAGTTAGATCATCAGGCTCCTCCTGAGTCATTTGATTAGGCAGGCCGACAGCTGCATTCGGTTCATTCACCTGAGACAACTACTTCTTGATTTGTGTTTGTTGATCTAACAACATGGTTTTCATCCCTTCCATAACCAAATCTTTTTCTTTTTCTCTCAGCTCCTGATTAATCAGCTTTGTTTTCATCATGCTTAACTCTTTTTCCAAAGATGCACTGACATTTCTGATTACATCCTGATCCAGCTTAGATCTGGCATCTTTTCTACCAGGTTATTCTAAGAAGGTTTGTTGCTTGTGCTTTGTTCTCTTTTCAGATACATTGGTTGGTTCATTCTCCTCAGCCCTTCTTTAACTGCTTCTATCCTTCTGCACTCTTACCTTCTCAGCCACCTGATAGGATCAAATGTATAGATCTATGATGATATTAGCTAACAATTCAATGAGAACACAAGAAAAGTAATCAAATCAAAGCACAATATCAACAAAATTCAATGAGTTTATTGATATAAAGCAAAGACAATTACAATGTGTGTAAGTAGCAGATTCGTCTTTCTAACCTACACATGTCTAAGCTATATATACTACCAATAAATAGATAAAAAGGAACTAACTAATTATAAGACTAGTCCCTATACTACTACAACAAGATAAAAAGACACATAAAGACAAAATGTTAATCTTTAAAGAAGTACTAACAATACTCCCCCTAAGATTGACATTGTCTTCGGTCTTCAAAATCTTCAGTCTTTAGTCTTTTTCTTCTTTTATCTTCTTATCTTCTTATGATCTTCAGTCTTTATCTGCTCCATTCTTTTAATCTTCATTCTTCTAATCTTCATTCTTCTATCTTCTCTTATCCTGCACCTTCATCTTTAATCTTCAAAGAAGTCTTCTGGTTCTTCTTTGACTTTGAACATCGGCTTCTTTTTGAATAGCTCTTGTTCTTTCAAAGGATTTGCAATTGCTGACTTGAATTTACTTGCAAGAATTCCCTGTTCAGGTCATGAATCATTAGTCTTTATGTCCATTTGGCTCATTCTTTCCAAAGTCTCTTTTGATAGTCCAGTGAAGTCGATATTGGCATATAACTCGATAGGATTTGAGCTTTCCTTCAAATATACTTCCAATACACCTTTTCTCGAGATACGCATGAACTCTATATCCTTTATGTCTTTCTTCATAATGTTGGCATATGCAAGGGCTTTTCGCAGAGACATTCTTTCCATAGCAGCATTCATCACGTTGATGATGGAAAGAAAATATTTCTTATCTTGCTCAGTGACATCTGGTGACACCTCCTTAAATTTTTGAACTGATAGAAATGAAATATAACTTGGATGAAGTAATTTGAGCTCAAAAGTACCAAACAGTGTAATCATGTCCTCATCTCAGTGTTCAAGATTATGGACCGGTTTAAGCTCAAAAGTCTATGTATTATAAAACCATCTAAGAATCGTTTTGAACTTTTGGGTGCCATCTATCACTTTTAATCCTTGGGTAGTAACCTTTTCAATATATTGGTCACAAAATTCAACCGTAAAGTGTTCTTCTTCAGACTGTAATCCCCTTATCTTTTTAGCATAGAAAAGTATTCCTTATCTTCCTAATCACATCGAGTTTGAAGGAAATTACTTGTTCTAGCTAATCCTTTCCTGAAAAGTTCTACAAACATATCTCCTCGTTTAGATCCAGACGGATTAATCAGAGGTAGTTTGTTTAATTCTTTCAAATCTTGCACAGGAAGTTTAATGATGCTAGAGTAAAAGTGATAGACATCAAAAATAGCATTTACTCTTTTAATCAAAAATGCATAAAAAATATCATTATACTTCCATACAATGATCTTGACTTGGTTTGTGAAATACGGAGCAATCATTGCATTCAACAATTCAGCAACTGATTGTCCTTTTTGTAAGACATTTCTTACCAAGTCTCCTGTAGATCTGGCACTATCAAAAATTTGTTTCTGTTCAGTGGAAGCTTTATAAACTTGCTTTTCTAAACTAGAGAACATCTTAATCAGCTCTTGTCTATTCTCATGAGCACTGGTCTTCTGTGCCATTTGTCTGATCTCTTGAGGCTTTAAAATTCTTGTCCTCTTTGTGATATCCAAATACTGAAGATTATCAGTGTCTAGAATAATCATTTTGTTAGATTGCTTCTTAATTTGTTGGAAGCTTTTGACAAGATTTCTCAATGATACAGATTGAAGCCATTTTAATCTCTTCCATGGATAATTTCGAGCCTGCAACCAAGACCTTAAAGCTGGAATATTCATTTCTTATGGGTCTGGATGGTGCAGCTCTGAGGGTACTTCTTCAATATTTATGCTCTCCTGAGCTCGATTCCATTCTCCATGTTCCATGACAATCTCATTTGGATTAATTAGGGCGACAGACTCGGCAGCTATGCACTTCTCATGTTCATCATTGATTTGAGAAACTGTCAGCCCATCCAAAAATACACTATTGTATTTCATCCTCAAAAGATAATTATATATTTCTTCAAAATCTTAAGGAATTTCATCATGTTCTTGAACTGGCTCAAATGAAGAGAGAGTTGTTTCAAATTGAGCTTTATCTATGTCTTCATCATCTAGTACCTCATCATACTAGTCATCACCATATTCTTCTTCAATGTCTTCTAAAGCACCAATTTTCTCTTGAATAAATTGCTCTTGTTCTCCTTGCATCTCTTCCTCACAAACCTTTTCAATCCTTTGCAATTTGGTAGAAGACTCAGGTAAAACTGTATCTTCTATGTCATCTATTTTTCTCTTACCTTTCCCCATCTCAGCAATCTTTTCGACATCAATTGGAATCATTTCAGAAGCAATTACGATTTTTGGAGAGTTTGGTTTTTGAGATTCCTTTGACTTACTCAACTCTTCTTTCAATCGTTTATTCTCTTCAAATAATTTCTTATATTTCTATTCAATAAGATCATAATCTCTTATTATTACTTCAAAATTCTTGATGACATCATCTTTATCTTTAGCAAAAACCACAAGCTTTTCATCCTTGTTTTGATTTTCTTCCTTTAATCTTTAGCAAAAACCACAAGTGGTTAGGTGACCTTTATCCCACTAGGAGTTTGCAAGTTACCTAAGTGTTGTGTAAAAGGATGGTGTTTAACTTGTTTTTCAAAAGGGGTTTTTAATTTCACAATTCTTGTTTTAGAAAAGTCTATGTATCAACCATATGCTACCCTATTGGTTCTTTTAAATAAAAACCCATTTTATTTTGCAAACCATTAACTCCTTTTATAGAACCATTCTATTTATGCTTAATGATTTGAGAACCAATTACTTGTTTTATTGTTTGTTTTAG
>BJCO01817810.1:0-14668 GCA_018326465.1 Flaveria floridana | reverse complement strand
AAGAATGCAATCAAATGGGCACCTCCCTGAATCAAGTGTCTCAGATATTAAAACTTTATAAGACAAAATATCAAGATAATATAAGTTTATCTTGATAAAAAAGATAAAGTTATGAATAATTGCTTCTTTAAATAATAAAAAACAACTTTTTACCTTAGGTATGCCACTACGTAAGCATGGAAAATATATATGCCTCACGATCCATTTATGAACTGGCTGCAAAAAAATGAAATATTTATTAGAATTTATCAGCAATGCCTTTACACATGATGGACCAAGCTACAGAGTAATTTGTATACACTTTAGGCCTGACTGTATAATACATTAACAACATGCATACAAACAAAAATATAAACCTGCGATATTCATAAACAAACCTAAACAACAACTTACACACCTACACATAAATCTTGAAAGAACATATATACATGGTACAACACACTATAACAAACTAACAACTCAACAATCTAAACCCACTATACTTACAGACTTAAGTTGAACAACCTTAAAACCAATAAACTTACACAATTAAGTATACACTAAACACGTATTAACACACAAAAAACAAAACAACTCTAGTTCTTTACAAATGCATTGCAGCGCAAAACCGCAGCGTCTAATCAACTCTAGAAAACCATGTCATAAACAGAACATATACACACATGCATATATAACATCAAGACATAAACCTCGCCAATAAGGTATTCAACGATCCTAACCTGGTCAACCAAACAAATAAATTACTATGCATATATACCATCAAAACATAAACTTCACCAATAAGCCATTCAACAATCCTAACCTGCCAACCCAAAGAAATCAATTACACAAAAATCTAAACCAACCAAAAGTCTAAACCAACCAAAGAGTCCACTGCATCATAAATACAAAGCAACCCACAACTGCTATACCGTCCAAGACACATACATACACAAAGGCTACAAACACAGACACAAAAACCCACATCCATACATATATATATAGACATACAAAATCATATCACTTAACTACATTCCACAACTGCTATACACTCCATACGTACACAAATAGATATATAACGCATAGAGCTTACAGGCTTATATATCAACCGTGCAACATAGAAACACACTTCAACCATAGATATACCATATACATACACATACACCAACAACACGCGCACCATATAACCTGACTCAACTACATATATACAGAGTAACCTACAGCTGCTCTGCGTTCCTAAACACATACATATACAAAGGCTGCAAACACACACATACAAATATACATACATATACACATATACTCCACACATACAAAAATACATATATAACACAAAGAGCTTACAAACCTACATATCAACCGTGCAACATAGAAACATACTTCAATCATAAACCCAAGAACTGTCAAGCAAATAGAGCACAAAGTTAAACATACCTGAAAAACAACAAAGAAGGAAACAAAACCCTGCAACAACCTAAATGACCAACAAATATTCAACTCTTAGAAAACAACAGCAAAAAAACAACAAAACAAATAATAAACATACCCTAAAAACAACCAAGAAAGAAAGCAAACCCTGCAAAATCAAATGTTAGAACATATACCCACTGCCAAAAGAAACCAATTAACAACAACCTTACCCATCAAACAGCAAAACCCACAAGTAGAGCAGATCCTGCAGCAACATAAAAAAGGCGGAAGAGATGATGGTGGTGGTGGTTGTTGCGGTGGTGGAGGTTGGGTGAATCCAGTGATGTTGGTCTGAAAGCACCGCATGTAGGCGGAGATCGGCGATTCCGCCGCCGCGTGCACCGTCGGAAACGGCGGAAGCGGGGAGATAGGCTGATCGTTCTGCCGTTGACCGGATAAGAAGGTTCCAGAACCACCACCACCACAACCTGGTCGGAAGCTAGGGTGATTCCGGCGACGGCGGCGGGAGGGCGGTTGACGATGTTTTCCAACGGCGGCGGACGAATCCTCTGCAACCGTGAGCTTTGGGGTTTCACCGGCGGAACGGGGTTAACCACCTTCTCATGCGCCGCAGATCCGGTGAGCTTCTGAACAACGTCCCTGAAATCGCTCTTGCTGACGTTATACACCGGCGGCTGATGCTGCTGGTGGTTGTGGTGGAGATTCGACGGCTGAGATCCGGCGGCGACTGGTGGATTTGATGAAGATGATGATCGAACTCAAAGGGTTTTCTGATGGGTGGTTTGGGAATCTTGTGAGATAGCTTGATGAGAACAACATGGTTTTAAGCTTGATGGATGGTCGGTGGCACTGTAGCCACCGACAAAAGCGAATAAATAGAATAGAAATATTCAATTAAAACTAAAAAAACATCAAGCGACTAGTAAGAAAGAACGTCATTTGAAAAAAGAAAGAGAATTGATGATTCATTTCTTGATGTTTTTCTTATATAACGGAATTTCTTGATAGTTATTTTCCCATTAGCTAAGAGAATTGATGATTCATAGTATTTCTTGATGTTATTTTATATAAGGGAATTTCTTGATAGTTATTTTCGCATTAGCTAAGAGAACTGATGATTCAAAGTACGTGATGTTTTATTTATAGAACGACATTTCTTGATAGTTATCTTCCCATATGCTAAACTTTGAAGCAAAATCACATCATTTTGTTTTAAAAAGGTTATCCATAACAAAAACATAGTACTTAAAAAGACGATCACAAAAATGCATTATTGCGTGAATAGTTCACGTCAAATGAAAATGATTTTTTAATAGTCACGTACGCGTAAATAGTTGTAACGTAAATTACCGATATCCGAAAAAAAGTTGTGTACATGTGCCTATATGGCATGTTAATTCAGTTAAAATCTCATAGATTTATTTATAAAATGGCTAACTCGCACACAATTTAAACATGCTTTTAAATTTATGTCAAAATCTATCATGAGACCAAAATTTTCAACCACGTAAAATGAAAATTTTTGTTATACATATTGATCCATTATAGTACTAGCACTTTAATAGATTTTAGAAACTTATGAACATCATGATATTGATTTTTATACGTATAGAGCATTTGTAAATGAAATACTAATGTTACTATTTGTCACATTGGTGAACATAAAAGAAAAATACTTCTTCATAACTTTACTTTTTATATAGTTATAAGTAAGAATAATTAAAATAACTAGTTGACCTGTACTTTTATCAAAATGATCATTCCGTATATGCACAGAAGAAAATATGAGTCGTCATCCGCGTAAACTAAAATTTAGCCTTTTAAAGACTAAGTTAAAATTTAGCCGTCTATAAATGTAGACTAAATGTTGATCGTCTGCGGTAAAAATAAACTAAACCTTAACTTATAAAAAGAACATACTAAATTTAACTATTGAGCTAAAACATACTTGTTTTTTTACACAAGTATAGATGTAATTGGTTGTTTTCATCGACTAATAATGAATTTTAAAGTTCTAATGTCAGATTAAACTTTAGCTCTTTTTATTGGCAGAACCTGATTAACTTTCATTGGTTGGTTTTATACATGAGTGGAATAACCGACTAAATGTCAAGATTATGTTTAAAAATATCAAAGGTAACGATTATTTTGATAAAAAAACATATTTTTTATCAACTTCGTAATTTTGTAGTTTATCCTAAAATAGTGTAGGTGTAATTTATTTACTAAAGTGGTGTAGTTAAGAAAATATGTATCAATATAGTGTATTTTTGAAATCTTTATGTTTCTCACTCCTATTTTTATTGGATGCTTTATAAAATATCTTTTTAAATGTTTTTTAATTCTATTAAAGGTTATTTTTTTACAATGTTAATAAAATGTTTTTAATATACAAAATTTTATAGTTTTCTAGATTTTTTAAAATGTTTTATAAAATCATATTTTATTATGTTTAATCGTGTTATTAAAATTGAGATGTTTTTATCACTTTAAGTCTTTGATCGAGATACTTATTTATTATTTTTAAAAAAATTTGAATATAAATCTTTTATATTTTATTTGATTTTCAAACATATTTCATTTCGAGGGATATATTTTGTTTAGTTTTTATATTTTAGCATTAAAATATTTATGAAAAATTTGTTTTTTTTACTTCAACGATTTACCAATATAAAAATTAAAAAATTCGATTTTGTTCGTAAATTTTACTTTAATACCTTAAGAAAAGAATTAAATGAAAGTTAACTTAAAAGCATCGTATTACATAAAAATTAGATATTTATGCACACACGACCAGTCCACACACACGACCGGTCCACTTTATAATGTTTAGTCCAAAATGCGAACATAAAACTAACTATACCAACTAGTCTCTCAAAACGCAAATCGTAAACCGAACCATCAGGTTATAAACCAATTGAACTCACTCGACGTGTTCTAGTATGAATGGTTAATGAAACACCCCCTAAAATAAACCATTTAAAATAACTTTTTTTATCATAATAGAATACACATTTTTTAAACATTTGCAAATATCGGATTAAAAATTTTAAAATGCGTTTATAATATAAGAGTTAAAGAAATAAAGAAATTTTTGTTTTGAACTTTTTTAAGGAACCAAAGAACATTCCGATTTCAAAAGGTTAAAGAAATCAAAAGCAATTTTATTTTGATATCACGATTAAAAATTTTGAAATTCATTTTTATAAACAAGATTTCTCAATAACTAAAAAAAGGCCCATCTGAAAAAAAATTATTCAAATATGAAGAAATCATCTTTAAAAGTATTAAACAACATTAAAAAAAACAACTTGTGTAAACTATCCAATAGGAATAGGAATGAGAAATAAAAAAGTTAAAACAACATTATTTTGATATATATTTTTTAAACTATATCGTCTTGGTAAATAAGTTTTGAGTAAATTACAAATTGTGTCCTTTCTTAATACATAAAATTCAATACACAAAATTACATGATATGTTCTTAAGTTTTAATAATTACATTTAATATCATTTTTAAAAAAAATATGTGCACATCTATTGTCATTTACACTAACTTTCAGTTAAATGTACAATTAACTCAGTTATGTATCTCTCACATGAGGTGCATTTTTATCACTTTCTTTCCACATCTAATATGTTAAACAGATTAAAAAATTAATTATTTTATATGAAAAATAAAATTAAAAGATATCGGAACGTTAGTTAAGTTAGTGAACTCTTACGTTCAATACCATTAAATCCATCATCCCTCTCTATTTGATAGCCCAATACCGGTTATCTTCACCACCATTAAAACCCCTTAACTCGAACAAACAATGATGGTAAGATTAAATCCCTAATTCATTTTAATTATTTCAACTCTTTGAATTTCTGACTTATGTTGTTGTGTGATTAATGAGCGACTCATAGTTTATTTTCTTACTTTTGTAATTATATAAGCAATTCAAAGAATCACAGGTAATTTTCAAGTTTGTGTTTCTTATTTGTTTATTTTCATTATTTATTGGTGTAAGTAGTTTATAAAGTATTTACGTGTGTTTTTGGGTGTTTATTGTTGATTTCCTGACCTTGTAAATGATCTGTGACTTAACTTCTTACTTTATTAAATGTTATTGGAGGTTGTTGTCATTAAAAGTTTTGACGATTAGTCGAATGAACACACACCAATAGTGATTGATTTCACCGACTTACTTAACAGTCCGATATCATTTAGTTTTTTTCATTTAAAATTTTTATTGTTTATAATTTTTGTAATATATTAGAAATGAAAAAAAGAAGATAAAAATACACTCATGTGAGAGACACATAACCAAGTAAACTGTATATTTATATGATGATTATTGTAAATGACAACATGTGTACACATATTTTAATTAAATAACATCGTATTTAATTATTAAAATTAAAAAATATACAATGCAATTTTATATATTAATAAAAAATAAGATTTGTAATTTACTGTACTACTCTGTCGCAGTTAACACTATCTTCTCCATCTCCATATAGTTTCTCATCAAATAACTTGTGCAAAGCTGCAACACAAAACTATGGCTTCAGCCACTCTAAGCCGTACGCTCTACAACCTCACTAGCATCGGCTCCTCCAAACCTCAGGCTCGAAGACCTTCGGACTCTCGTCGGAGCATCGGCACCGGAGCTCGGAGGAATGAAATCCGGTGTGAGGCCGTCGGAATCGCATCTGAAAACCGTCAGCAGCTAGTGACCACCGTTAAGAACGGCAATGATTCCATTGAGATTTGCAGAGTACTTAACGGAATGTGGCAGACGAGTGGCGGTTGGGGCCGAATCGACCGTGATGACGCCGTTGAAGCTATGCTGAAGTACGCCGATGCTGGTCTCTCCACCTTCGACATGGCTGATCACTGTAATATTCGTGAATTCGATCTCACTCTTTACGAAACCCTAGGTTGATTTAGTTTACATGTTTTATGAATCTAATTGCAATTCAGTTGCGTATGATTGCTTATTTTCGTGATTGAAATTCGATTCGTAATCTGTTTGAGTTAATTTTGTTACGATCGGAATGCAGACAGAATTAAGTTACTATGATTAACCGAGTGTTTTTGGGGTGGACACGTGGCAGCATCTGGATCAGTTATTTTCCTCACCATAAAAAGGCAAAATGTTTATCTAGTTGGTTGTATATGTGTTAGTTTAAACATTGAAGCTGTGTATGTGACTTCTTCTTTTTCTTGTTCATCGTCTGTTTGTTGAAATGACTGAGTTGTTAAACCACTCGTTCGCTCGCTTTACTTTGAATGCAAGTAAACCGTATTCTGTTAGAGGGATTGGAGCTCCAAATGGTGTCTCGAGAACAGTCCATTGTGTGTTAACAGGAGATGAGAAAGTGTCTGTGGTTAAGAATGGAAAGGATTCGTTAGAAATTAGTCGTGTGATTAACGGGATGTGGCAGACTAGTGGTGGATGGGGCAAGATTGATAGGGATTATGCAGTTGATGCCATGCTTAGATATGCTGATGCTGGCTTAACCTCCTTTGATATGGCTGATATATGTAATTTCCCAATAAGACATATAGTTAACAAGTTACTTTTCATGTTAGTTTTATCGTATTCTACTTATTTTAATTTTGTCATATTTCATTGCTCATGTTTTGATTTTGCAGATGGACCTGCAGAAGATCTCTATGGTATTTTCATTAATCGTGTCCGCAGAGAACGTCCACCTGAGCTTTTAGAAAACGTCAAGGGGTTAGTTGTTAGTTATATATGTATACCTAATATTATAACTTAATTTCATTGGTTGTTCAAATTGATGACATAATCACTTTTAAGGAATTAGGCCTGACTATTATGGCAAGTGGTATTTGTTATCTAAATGTGTACTCGTGCTCTGAAATGCAGTCTTACCAAGTGGGTCCCTCCACCGGTTAAAATGACGAGCAGTTACGTTAGGCAAAACATTGATATTTCACGGAAGAGAATGGATGTTGCTTCTTTAGACATGCTTCAGTTCCATTGGTACTGATTGCGTCCTCTCTTATTTCTTGCAAAAGTATTGTCTAGCAGTTATAGTGACTTGTAGTTCATGTTAATGACCACTTTTTTTTTTTGCCTCGTGAACCAGGTGGGATTACTCCAATAGTGGATATCTTGATGCCCTTAAACACCTTACAGATTTGAAAGAAGAAGGTTTGATCCTTATTACTTTCTTTCTGTTATAACTAACGTCCTGAGAAGATTGGATTACTTTATCTTCTGGTTTGCAGGTAAGATCAAGACAGTAGCTTTGACTAACTTTGATACCGATAGGTTACAGATTATATTGGAGAATGGTATTCCAGTTGTTAGCAATCAGGTAATAAGGGAATCTCGTACGGTTTCATATCTGTATCTTGTTAGGAAATCTGAGTTAAATGCTGTATTAACTATGTATTTGTTACTGTTATCAGGTTCAACACTCACTTGTGGATATGCGACCTCAACAAAGGATGGCAGAACTCTTCCAGCTCAGCGGAGTAAAACTTATAACGTCTCTCTCTCTCTCTCTCTCTCTCTCTCTCTCTCACACACACACACACACACACAACTTAATGGCTAGATTTTCACATCTTCATATGATGTACTACATTTTCTTGTTTTCCTTTAGGCGTAGAACTGTGTCAAATTAATGGCATTATTGAAAAATGTTATCTTTTAATAATGGTATCATTATACTTAATATTATAGCATAGATTTATGTTCTTTTTGTGGTGCAGGTACGGAACAGTAATGGGGGGACTATTATCTGAGAAATTCTTAGATACCAACTTGTCAATCCCTTTTGCTGGACCTCCTCTAAACACTCCTTCCCTTCAGAAGTACAAAAGGGTATGTTACACTTCATCATAATCAAAAATATAAAAAAATTTCAAGAAAAAACTTTCATATCAGGAACAAGTTAATCGTGTGTAAGCAATTTCAGAAGATGGTCAAATGAAAATCTTGGACTTGTATAAACTAAGAACATCTTATCCACCTGTAATACATATGGCAGATGGTGGATGCATGGGGCGGATGGAGTCTCTTCCAAGTTCTGCTTAAAACGCTAAATCAGGTGGCATCAAAACATGGAGTCTCGATTCCAACTGTAGCAGTGAAGTACATACTAGATCAGGTAATCCATTCATCCTATTCAGTACAAGTGGAAAAACGGGCCCGCCAGGTTTGGCAATGAGCCAAACTCAGAAATTTTGGTATGGGTCAACCCGAAATACTTCTTTCCAACTTTTTTTCTTAATAATAATCAATATGTCGGATATGATTATGAATTCTATATTGTTTTGACCCATTAACCTCCGTTTATATGTAAATGAGTATAAATTTCCACCTCTGCATATGTGTCTCTTGATATGATAAAGTGAGAAACCGTAAACTATTTTACTGAAAAAATTGCAAACACGTGTGGAATTGCAGCCGTCTGTGGCAGGATCAATGGTTGGTGTCAGGCTCGGGTTATCAGAGCATATTAAAGACACTCTTGCTATATTCTCACTTGCGCTTGATGAAGACGATGTAAACAGCATTCAAGAAGTAATAAGCAAAGGAAAAGATCTTATGAGAGTGATTGGTGACTGTGGAGATGAGTATAGACGTGCATAATACAGCCATCAAGCATTTGGTTTTGTTTGAAAGATGAGGATATGGTCAGTATTGGGTCAATTCGAAGCCATCATTTATGTGTAAATGAAGCAATATACACATACAATACTGCTATATATATATATATATTTTAACTATGATAGTCCCATGGATATAAGAAAAAGATAAATATGTGAGTTTAATATTTTTTTTTCACTTTCATGAAATACGGTTTGGGGAAAATCTAACTTACCGGTTTCTAATAGAAATATTGAAATAATATGATATTATGCTTGAAATTACAACTTTTTAGTTGGTTTCAGATGAGCATTTTAGTTTTATAGTTATTTTATAGATGAGATTGACGAAATATGTTTTGGCCTAAGATCTCCTGTGTGTAAGGAATAGGGGTGTGCACGGTGCGGTTCAGTGCGGTTAATATAATTTTTAAAACTGAAACCGCGAGTTCGGTTAATACCATTTTTTTTAACCGCAACCGCAACCGAAACTTCGGTTAACCACACTTCGGTTAACCACCGGTTATGGTTAATTTGGGGTTAATTCGGTTAATTAACGAATATATTTAACATATGCTTTTAAACCAAAATATTAACTAATAAATTGTTAGGATAGTTTTCGATCAATTTATAAGGGTGTGCATGATATGATTCGTTTTTAAGATCTTGCCAATACCGAAACCGAAGTCGGGGTGTACATACAACAATGTGTGCACGCATTTTCCATTGCTTCTGTTTGTTTATGATGTTTCTTCTATACAAAACGGAATCCATTACGTAAATATATTTTCATAAATTTGAATTAAAAACGATGAATATATGAAATTCTAGTAAAATCATGAGAAGTATTGTAAATTTATTATATATAATTGACATTCGGTTCGGTGCGGTTAATGCGGTTAATTTGCATATCAAAACCGAAACCGAACCGCAATGTGCGGTTAATCGGTTATGCTTAACCGAACCGTCGGTTAATTGTTCGGTTCAGTTAATTTGGTTCGGTTAATACGGTTAAATCATTTATGGTTCGGTTAAATCGGTTATTTGCTCACCCCTGGTAAGAATGGTAGATTGACAGGGGTGTAAACGAGCCGAATGGCTCATCTCGTTTTGACCTTAGAAAGTTTGAGTTCAAGCTCGGCTCGTTTGTAGTTTTATTTATAGAGCTCAAGCTCGGATAGCTTGTAATTTTATTTTTAAAGCTCGAGCTCGGCTTGTCAAAACAAGCTTGGGCTTGTAGTTTTATTTTTAAAGCTCGAGCTCGGCTCGTCAAAACAAGCTCGGCTTGGCTCGGCTCGTTTTGTTATCATATTATTAAATTTTTATTTTTTATAATTACTTTTATATTTATTTATAAGCATACTTTATATATAACGAACTATATGATATTTAAATATTTTTATTGTTATTTTACATATGATAATATTTATATAAATATATATTCAATATGCACATAAAAATTTATATAATTAAAAACTCGTTTAGGCTCGCGAGTCGTCTTGAGCTCGATATATGAAGCTTGAGCTCATTTAAAAAACGAGCTATAATATGAGCTCAAACTCGTTTAAGCTCACGAGCCGTCTTCGGTTTTAATTTTATCCTTTGTGCTTCAAATTTTTTGGTAGCAAAATTGAGATGAAGTAATGAATTGCTTCAAATTTTCGGGTAAAAATAATTACCCTATTATGAAAAGACCAAGGCGATGAGCAGTTTCTTTTGGGATTTCCGAGATTCCTCACATGATTTTTTAAACTTCCCATTATACACCCCTGTATTTTAGGTGTTTGACAGCCTCGGGTTGTGTGTTATTTCCTTTTAACCCTTATCTGGCTCAGTTCACTCATTTATGGCGGTGGGGTGTCGGCGACGCCTTTAAACACCCTCAGATGTTAGATGGTGTCGGTGGTGGGTTTTCTGGTTGTGGTATTCGTCGTGGTGGGGTTTGTTGGTGGTCGCGGTGGTGGTTTTTCTGGTTGTGGTGGTCGTCGTCGTCGTTCATGTCGGCGGGTGGTTGGTGGTTTCGTGCGTCGATGGATGCTCCGATGGACCCATGTACCGCCGCCTTCAGAGACGGTGGTGCATGTTGGGATCGGCTTAGATCTGACCATTTCGACACTGCCAGTGGTCCATTGACCTCCTTTGGTGGCGTCTACGCGACCATCACCATTGCTTCCACCTGCACCGCCACCGTCTACTGCCTACACTGAGAGGTTGTGGGTTTTGGTACCGATTAGATTTTAGTCCGTGATACGGTTGTTGTGATGGTGGCTATGTTGTCGGCCGTAGCAAAGGCAACGAGTGGGTGTTTAGGGTTTTGTGGTGGTAACCGGCCGTACCAACGGTCACTCTCGCGAAGGCGCCGACAGCGCTTGCTGTGGCGTTGGATCGCCGCAGCGTCGGTTGTTGTGGCGTTGGATCGCCGCAGCGTTGGTTGTTGTGGCGGCGGCCCTGTTGTCGTTCCGCCTCCCCTCTGTGGTTGAGGCGGGGCAGGCGACGGTTGTGCACGGCTCAGTCTCTGATCAACGTCACCGTCGTCGTCGGTGTTGTGGCTGTGCCAGAGACGACGAGGGGGTTATTAGGGCTTTGTGGTGGGAGATCGTAGTAAATCACCGTCGTATTTTTGGGGGTTTTCTCACCGAATCTGGTTCCTTGACCACCAGCTGTATCGGTGGTGATATGCCGTTGATGTCGCCCACACATGGTTTGTGCACCACTGATTATTTTCGTCGTTACTTTGTACTGCATGTGCGACTCTGTGTTAAAATCTTAATTATTTCTGGTTTTTGACGGTTTGGGTTCGTGGTTGTGTGTCGGCGTTCATACGTCCGTGCTACATTTCGATGATGACGACGGCTGTTCGTCTGAGATCCCTGTCCCTATGTTCTATGTGATGGAAGTTCAGCTGTCAGTGTAATGGTTATCTTTCGTTTGGTTTAGTGGTTTATGGCTATGATGATATGTATAAACCGCCAGGTTCTTTGGCGTGGCAGCCATTTCCGGTGTGCAGCCGGGACCGGTCACATCTTTTGAGCCGTGTTGACAATTGCTTTAATATTGGGTTTACCAGTTTTCTTTTGGCTATGATGACAATGTTGGGTTTACCGGTTTTCTTTTGGCTATGATGACAAAAACTTATGTCTGAGCCTTGGTTTTAACGTTGTCTTACGAATCTAGGCCGCGTAAACAATTGTTTTTACTTTGATTTTACCAGTTATCTTTTGACTATGATGGCAAAAACCTATGTCTAAGACTCGATTTCAATGTTTTCATAAGACGCGCAACGCAGGGTTTACCGCTAGTTGGTCTAAAGTAATTAACTTTGGCTAGAAACTGAACTAATATTATTTTGTTGATATATAAAAATATTATATATATTCTTATAAGTTATCTTACATTTAAGTATATATTTCATTCCATAAAATACAATAACAAACAATTAAATAAAAAGACTTACTATACCGGTTCAAATAAAAGCATTTAAAGATTATTTTTGAAGCTTGAATATTCAATATTCTTTCAGATATCATAAGTTAAATAAACAACTAGTAGTCTAATCATGTTTATAATATAATCATGTTTATAATATGTATACATCTCAAAGTTACAAGTTCGGTTGTATGATTTCGGTTTAATTTTTTCGGTTTTGACCACAAGTAAAACAAAAACTGGACCGAATAAATTGTGTTTTAGAAAACATCAACCCAAACCTTTGATTTACGGCTAGGTTCCTTTTTTTTCGGTTCGGATTCATCGTTTAGTTCGGTTTCATAGACCCCTATCAAAAATAAATAAAAAATAAAATAGTAATATTTTTTTGAGTAAATCTCGGTTTTGGTTCCTGTGTTTTGCAATTTGACTCCACTTGAGTAGCAACGTTTATTTTGTCTCCACTTCAGTACCAAAGATTAAAAAAGTTGTCTGTTTCAGTCCAATTTTACAACGGCGTTTGAATGTGCCGTTAAATAGGAGGCACGCGCGTTGCACATGAGGGTATTTCGGTCATTTCATGTGTAAACGGTCTCCTTTGTTGTGTTTGTTGCACTCATATATATACACTCATATCTCCGTCTCTATCTCTCTCTCTCTTTCTCTCTGTGTGTTTGTTGCAGTTGATGAAAATGGTGATATGTTCATGTGGATCTCCAACAAGAATCATCACGTCTTGGACCTTAGCAAACCCAGGACGTCGCTTTCATTGTTGTGCTAACACAGTAAGACCTAAATTGTTAGGTTTCAAGATTATTGTATGTTTGTGAGTTGTGTTGACCCTCCTGTCTGTGCAGGTTACGAGTTGTGGGTTTGTGAGTTGGGTTGACCCTCCTCTGTGTGCAAAGGCACTCGAATTATATCCGGATTGTTGAAATCCAATAACAAATTACAAGCTGATTGTAAGAGCTTAGCATTTCAAGTGAAGAAACTCAAATTTGTATTAGGTTTAAGTTGGTTGTTCTTTGTTATGTATTTGGTGTTTAAATGATGTAATAGAACTTGCAATGGTAGTGGGTTTTGGTTTATGTATTTAGTATTCAAATGATGTAATAGAACCCTGTAATGGCAGTGGATTTTGCTTGCAATGGTAGTGGGTTTTGGTTTATGTATATGGTGTTCAAATTATGTAAAAGAACCCTGTAATGGCAGTGGATTTTACTTGCAATGGTAGTGGGTTTTGGTTTATGTATTACAAGCTGTTGTTATATGCTTTCAAATGTAACAAATGGTTCACTACAGATGAAGTCAAATAGAACATGCCATAACCATAATGTTAACAAAATACATCATTGTTTAACAAACATAATACAATACAAAATACATCATTGTTCAACAAAAACTGATAAAACAACAACTAAACATCTTGTGTTGCTTGTGGAGCTTCCTGTGACACTTGTTGTGACCCCCCTTGACCAGTGCATGATCTTTTGTTATGGCCCTTCTTGTTACACTTTGAACATGTAGTAGAATATCCCTTCTTAACAATCTTGCCCCTATCATTGATTTCACTCAATTCCTCTGCACTTTTCTTCCTTTTTTTTCTTGGCCTACCCACCTGAGTATGATGTTTTGGGGTTGTTAGAATTACTGGGCATGCTGATGGTGTCCACAAGTCTCTCCCATTGATTGGGTCAATGGTGTATTGGTAAATATCTTTCCAAGTTTGAAGCCAATAAACTCTAGAAACCCATGACTCTGGAATTATAGCCTCCTCACCCCCCTTTGAAAGATCCCATATGGCTGCCACTACATGCTTACAAGGCATACCAGTGAGCTCCCATTTCCTACATGAACAAGTTTTCTTCCCTAAGTCAACCATCACTTGATCTAACCAAGGCCCACTAACCTGATATTTGTTTACTCCAGCCATGATGACATTGTACTCTGCAGCCTCAGATTTTATTGAATTAAAGGTGTTAGTTGCATATGGTGTTAAAGGTCCTTCACACTTGGCAATCAACTTGTGGACTCCAACAATCCTTTTCATCATGTACTCCCTTATGTATTCTAAGCAACTAATTATAGGCCTATCTCTACCTCCTACCAATTATCTGTTAAAGACCTCACAAACATTATTAAGTAGTATATCACACACTGCTCTTCCTGTAGTTATTACACCAGAAAGAACAAGGTAGTTATTATAAAATAGCA
>BJCO01817799.1:0-10471 GCA_018326465.1 Flaveria floridana | reverse complement strand
ATGGTCATGTCTGAGATGATCAAATTGATCAAAATGTTTTATCTATTGAAATAAGGGTATAAGTGTTCATGGGTCAAAAGGGAAAAACTTCACAAGTATGACCCATTCGCACGACTGGACCATGAGTATGGACCAGTCGTATGAATGGACCATACGAATGAATTGATTCGCACGACTAGACCATGAGTATGGACCAGGCGTACGAATGGACAATACAAATGAGCCCAATCGCACGATTGGAGGTAAACGACTGTGACAGTCGCACGAATGAACCTAAATCGTATGACTGGTGATGACCGAATGGATGTGTCGTACGACTGAAGCTCAGTCGCACGACTCAATCGTGCAACTAGGTTCAGTCGCACGACTGAAGGCTGCCTTAGTATAAATTGAGGGGGAGTCAGCCTCATTCGCCTCATTCTCTCAAATCGCTCTCCATTCGCACGACCTAACCTTACTCTGCTAAAATTTCATTCGATCTCCTTACACCCGTTTTGACTCTGTCTGACCATTGGTTTCTGTCTCATAGGTAATACGCGACGGTTGTTGGCTAATAACTCGGTTACTACAATGTAAAAACAATCGGAAAGTGACCTAAGTTAAAACCGAGACAATAAAGACTAATAAACCACTGAAACTAAGTTTTTTGAACATATAAAAGTCATTAGAGGTTTATTCGGACATATGCAAACCTAATGAGCCATTCCTCAACGTTTAATATCAAGAATCGCTCAAAAATAAAATTTGAATGGACAAACCGTCAGTCATGCGATGGGACTTACTGATGAACTCCAATCGCACGACTGAGCAAGATGACAAGACTCAATCGCACGACTGAGCAGGATGACCAGACTCAATCGCACGACTGAGATGGACGAATTCAATCGCACGACTGAACCATGCGTCTCAGCTCAATCGCACGACTGAGCCAATGCATGAGCAATCGCACGACTAAGTCCAATCGCTTGACTCAGTCGCACATATGAGCTCAATCGCATGACTAGAGCTCAGTCGTCTAGCTCAGTCACACGACTAGATTCAATCGCTCAATTCAGTCACATGACTGAACAAAATGTTCAATCACATGAAACAAGTCTGGCATACCTTGACACGTACTAACGTTTATTTACTTTGTGTCACAGATGGCGAGCAGATGGCCTATGAGCTCTAAGCACAATATTTGTGCTTATCTCGACCTGACTTCCCGCAACTCTATGGAGTTTGCTGGGATTATTTCATTACTCTCATTCATTCTTTCTTTAGCTTTCATTACGTTCATTAACTTTCATTCGTTTCATACTTTCTTTCTTTCATAATTTTCTTTCTCATTCTTCAACTCACGCAATACTCCCGACTCATGTCTGAAAACTGATATTGTCCCGGGGCCTGATTAACAAACCCCCCGACTCATGTCCGAAGACTAACACAGTACCGGAGCACGCGATTCGTCCCTCATTCATCTCATCTCATTCTCACGCACTACTCCCGACTCATGTCTGAAGACTGATACTATGCCGGGGCCAGTACACAAACCCCCGACTCATGTCCGAGGACTGACACAGTACCGGAGCATGCGATCCTCTACACATTTAACTAGATCCTGTCTCATGCAATATCCCCGACTCATGCTAGAAAGCTGATATTGTGCCGGGGCATGCTCACAAACCCCCGACTCATGTCCGAAGACTGAGACAGCACCGGGATACGTGACAAAGATCCCGTTTGAGTCAATCACCTGGATTGAACTCTATCCGAGTCTGTTACAACACAAAGTTGCTCACCTCACTATCTCATCTCATGCAGTACCCCCGACTCATGTCCGAAGACTGATACTGTGCTGGGGCCTGATTAACAAACCCCCGACTCATGTCCGAAGAGTGACACAGTACCGGAGTACGCAATAAGGACCTCTTTCGAGTCGGTTGTGACACAGAGTCGCTCACCTCATACATACGATCACTAGCTTTACGTTCGTTCATTGAAACGTTAATGCATGCATTCATTCATCATGTTCCTCTTTTATTGTCTTTCACTTTACGTTACATAATACTATTCATTCATTCATAAACAATACACGTAAAGATACGGAAAGATAAACATACATCAAAACAAGGAATATCGACATATACAAGTCATCAGTCATCACTATCTATCATGGCAACATCATACTTAAACATACATACCTCATGCATATACATGCAATACTATCGTCATCGTGCCCAATGTAACTTCTAAGCCTCGACGGTTATCACACATGTACCTACGGGAGCTATCACATCATTACTTACCCTTGCTCTTTTCCCGAAGGTCAATAATCAAACCATGCCTATCCTCGCACACAACAGCCCTATTTGGGCAATTGGGCATCCTTCAGTCGCATGGCCTCCAGGCGACTGAGCATCATGCGATTAGAAACCTATGCGAATGAACATCCAATCGTGCGAATGGGCTCTCAATCATGCGAATGAGTACTATGCGAATGGGCTACTATACGACTGAGCCCTCAGTCGTGCGATTGGACAGCTATGCGAATGGACCTAAGCGACTGGACTCTCAGTCACATGACCTGTCATGCGACTGGACCCCAGTTATGCGATTGAACCGCATTCGTGCGATTGAGCATTATTCGCTCCTCAGTCGGCCGATTGGCACTCCAGTCGCCTAGCCCTAACTGGGTAGCGACCGAAGTTCATCCCGAATTGCAGCCGTGACATTCGGCCTTCAAACCCTTCCAGACCTCATTTGAGCTCAAATCAACCTCTCTAATCCATAGGGAAACATACCATGACCTCATTCAAGCCTATCTAAGCCCGAAATCAAGCCCCACACGAGTCATACACATATACATACATACATAGTCGGGTAAAAGACCCAAAAACCCAAAAATAGTTTTCAGACGTGTTCCAGCCCCAAAATCCTTCAAAAATGTGTAAAAGAGGGTTCCTAGAACTCACCTAAACAATCCCGTCGAGTAGAGCTTCGACTTGACCCGTTACATGTCGATTTTCCTTCTTGAACCCGCTTGAACCAAGCTTTCTCCTCCTCTTCTCCCGTTTCCTCTCTTCTTTCTCTCTATGGCTGGTGTTTGTGAGTGTGGGGGGAGGGTAAGGGCTTCCCTCTCCCTTAAATGCTACAGTTCAGTCGCCTGAGTTCCTATGCGACTGAACCTTCAGTCGCATGGGCTCCATGCGATTGGACACCCCAGTCGTGCGACTTCCATGCGTATGGAGCTCCAGTCGCATGACTTCCATGCGTATGGGACTCCAGTCACATGACTCCTATGCGTATGGATGCCCCAGTCGCATGACACTCCAAACAGAATTTTCCGGGCTTTACACCGGCTGTATGGAAGTGAGTTCAACAACTTCTTGTTCACAACAATATTCTCTAGAATGATCCCAGGACTCTTCATCTTCATTATAACTTTCACAAATATTGACATTTGTGCTTCTAAGGTCTCTCCCAGTACATGATTAAACATGTTAAACTCTTGGTTCAATATATCCTTTCTTCTTTCCCTCATATCCTTATTCCCCATAATTTGTTCCTCTATGGCATCCAATAAGTCTTTGGCCTTTGAACTTTTGATCTATCTTAGTAGTTAATGCCATTATGATAGCATCATAGGCTTTGTCATCAAGCTCTTTCTTTTTCATATCCTCCTCATCCCATAAGTGTTCAGGTTTGGGACCCACTTCACCCTTGTCATTCTTATAGATCGGAATGTATGGACGTTGTTTGATACATCGCATCATCCGGGGTTCCATATATATGACATGGTTCTCAAACCTAAATGCTCAATCAGCATAGTCTTCCTCACTGAGTAGTCTCGGTGGCTTGGTGCTTGTGTCAATCTGATTATCGAGATTCATTGTTGCTATGATATGCTTTAGGTTGGCCATCTTTCTCAGTCAAAACTCAAAAACTAGAAAAATTCAAACTTCAAAGTTTTCGCATGAATAGTGGAATTATCGTGCGAAATCTTCAAGTTCTCATGTGAAACTCTTCATGTTCTCGTGCGGTAAGTTTTGTAACTGAATATTGCGAGAAGTAAAAGTTTTCACGTGAAAAGGTATCTTTCTATAACAAAGTTTTGTAACAAACTTCAGTTCTCGCCGAAAACCTTGTTTTCATAGAAACACAGTGAGTTTTTGCCTGAAAGTTTTCTTAGGGATTTCGACTGTTTCACCTCTAATTTTTCATCAAATTGATTAAAATTAGATTAATCAAATGTTCAATTAGTTGTTTAGGTTTAAATATAATCCAATGGTCTCTAACTGATTCAATTAATCAAGTTTTAAGCTCCAACAATCACCAAAACAATGAATATCAAGTCTAATAGCTTTATAGTGTCCAAAAGATCAAATGTGACAAAAATCAGGCTAAAATACTTCTGTTTGTGATGAAAACAACCTCTTGAACTCTTCAAACACACTTCTCCAAGCTTCCATCAATCAATCAAGAGCATATCAAGCTCTCATACCAATTGTAAGGATCAACAATAATTAGATCGATCTCATATTTTTGAATTGAAACACAATGTAAATAACTTCTTCTTTCTATTGCTCTTTGAATTCAGGAATTACAACTTTGAGTACAAATTCAAGAAAAATGAAAAATCTTAATGATTACATAACACTAAACTCTATACATATACTACAAAAGAGTTCTCGCAGGAGTCCTATGCTCTCGCGTGACAAGTGTTGTCGCGCAAGTACCATGTTGACGTGCGGTAACTTGGCTTTTCACCTGGCTTCAGATCTTCATCTTCATCTTGATTTGATTTCCCAAGCCTCTAGGTTCAACCCTTACATACACTTACTATATAGAATACTAGATGCATCTTATCTATTGGTGATGTTATGTTATATATGATAGTGGTAAAGTATAACCATGCCCCTAATAAGGAATGAATAAATAATTAATGTTGTGATATAGTTATAAAGAAAGAAAGAAACATAATCGTAACTAAAAAGTATAACAAAAATTCACATGTAAAGTGATAAAGAATCCAAAAGACAGTCCAGCGTTGGTTACCCCATGAAAGTACAACTACTAAAAAGCTAAAGTATGCTAAAGAAGTCTTACAAGCATAAATGCCTTGACATATTTCAAGCATTGACATACGAGCCTTGCGTAATGTCAAGCGATGGAAGTCTTACATCCGTTGCTGTGACAACCCTAAAAATAAATAGACAATTTTATTACGACTAAATAAATTATATTATTATGTCAAAGTATATAAATTTACATATACATGTTGCATGCATGAATATATATAGAATGTACGTATGCATGTTTGCATACATGCATATATATTAGAAAAATTTGCGTGTGCATGCATGTATATATATGAAAATTCGGTATGCATGTTTGCATGCATGTATAAAATTAGAGCACGCATGTTGTAGCATGTACATATATATTTATGCATGTCTATAGATATATATTTTGCGGGTATGTATATATATACACCCATAAACTTATGATTATCTATATTAATATGTATGGGTGATATGTATAAATTAAGTATCACAACAATATAATAACCCAACCAAACATCACAAAACAAGACATCTTGATACCAAAACAAAACTAAATAGAACACTAACACGTAAACACTAACTAAAAACTTAAAACGATTAGTAACTAATTCGAGTTAAACCTTAAATGGGTTATTAACCACTTAATCAAACAAAGCAACTAGCCATCTACACCTCGGTTGAATGATCATCCACAAACCGACTCACATGGAACATCATTACTTCAAAATGAATGTAGCAAAGTTCTCGGCCATCTCATGACACCAACCTTGCCACCTTGCACCCCTAACTCCCTAGTCATCAAGCACCATCATTACTTGACACTAAGCACATTTCAAACTTGGACACTTCACCTAATAGCCATCATCACAAATGCTTAGGTCCATCCCTAAACCGCCTTAAAGTCTCAGTTATTTGAAGCCTTCGACCGGGAATCATTTCAACACAACCCAAACCACATACCATACACATTCTCTCTCAAAACTCTCGGCCAAGCATACTCAAAACCGCCACCCTTCTTCCACTTTCTCTTGGTATCTACTAGCAACCGCATACCATCACCCTTTTCCCTTCACCTCTCGGTTTGTAAGTCACAACCACCACCTTTGTTCCTCTATCTCAAGCATAACCATCACCAACATCACCCCCGTAACCCAACAACACCACCATCACCTCCCGTAACCCAACACTATCACCATCACCCGTAACCAACACCTTCCACCACCTTTACCTCCTCTCTACCTCTCGGTTATACAAGCAAGACAAGCTTCCAAGAACTCAAGACACCCTCCTCTTCTCATTTTATAAGGTTAAAAGTCTTTCTAAGTATTTAAAAATACCAAAAGGTTACATATGTGTTATAAACACATATATAAATTAGTTTTGGTACATATACACCAAAACCAATCTCAAAAGGTCTTGAAAATTTTAAATTTCATCTAATTACAGTAATAAAGTTAGAAATCTTGTGACAAAAAGAATATTTTGGAATTTAATGGAAATTAATCTTGAAATATTAAGAAAAATCTAGTAAAAATACTAAATAATTGCGATTGTGGGAATAAACATTGGAAAAAGTTTTAGAAAATATTTATTTATCCTTCTGTAAATTTTTGTAAAAATATATTAAGTAAAAGAATTTATATAAATTATTTAAGAATCAAGAAAATATTCAAAAATAAAAATAAAATCGGGAAAAATTCTGGAAAAATCACAGAATGACGCTTTTGGGATATAAAAGCTCCAGGAATTATTTGGTATTTTATTTCCTTATTATGTTTGAAAAATGAATTTTTATGTAATCTGTAAAAGAAAAATATAAATAAATAGTTAAACAATAACATAAATCGTGAAACATTCACTGAAGCTATCGTAAATCAGATTAAATAGATGGTATAAATTTCATAATTTTTGGAGTTATATAACTATTTTTAATGAATTTTGGAAATATTGTAGGAGTTACAGAAAACAATCTGTTAAGAATTAGACATCATAAAATTTATGGGATATTAAAAACTCTTTGAATAATATTTTGTAAATTTTTGATAATTTTTGGATAGAAGTAGCTATTTTTGGTGATTTATAGAGACTTTGAAATAATTATAACTATTTATGTATAATAGCATAAATATTGAGAATTTTGTGGTAATATTATTTGACTATTTTACAGCTAAACTTTCAAGAATTAGTAATATCTGAGGTTCTGAAAATTTTAAACAAATTTTTATCTAACTTATGAATTATTTTATAGGTTACAAATTGGAGAAAATGTGAGACTCATAGCCCCATTTTGGTATTTGTAAAGTTTTTAGGGGAAAAAGCATACTGGTTATGTTGATGCATTGTTTTTGAAAATATTTTGAGACTTACTGTCATTTGTGATACAACCATTAATTCGAATGAGGAACCGTCTGATAATATTTGTAGCGCTACTTAAGAGAATATTTGCACTAACAGGATGAGTATTGTGATGATATTTTCCTGCACCTACAGAATGCGGGTTGAGATGTAATATTATCTGATCTTGTGAACTATTTCGTGACAGTATGATTATGTGTGTGAGCAGGTTTGGTTGTAATTGGTGCATCAATAAAATGTTTTGTCTGGATATAAACCTATGATCTCACCAACTTTATGTTGACAATTTAAGTATGCTTTTTCAGGTGAAAATGACTAATAATATAGATTTTTCCTTTGACGTTTACAATGGATGGGGTGAAGTTGTTGGACGAGTATGTGTTAGCTTAACAGTTAACATCTATGATGGCAGTGTGGTAGTGGATGCACATTTTCATCGTATCTGAAGATGTTAGCTAAATAATATGTTGTAATAAGGAATTATGTCAAATTTTGAAGCTACATGTAATGATGTAATTCTAACTTTCAATATATATATGAAGTATGTGCTTTATGTTTTCATATTGTTGTGATTTAAATTTCTTGTAATCAATTGCGTTCTGAACAAACAAGTCACATCCAAATATCGCTTCACGCTTCCATCGAGATGTGACAGGTTGGTATCAGAGCCATTGGTTATAGAGAATTAGGTACAATGAAAATACCTAGACTATAACCATAAGCTCAAATAATGGTAAATATATATGTACTTGTGTGATATAGTATTTATGTGAAATTCTATGATTTCATGCTTAACTGTAATAATTATAATAATATGTGACTAACCATTTTGTGAAATATCATAAAGAAATTCGTGCAGTTATGAATTCAGATAGTTACCACAATGAGACCGTTCTTTCCGAGTGTCCAGACCATAGCAACTTTAAGGAAATAACACCTGAACCAGAACCCCAACAAGCTATGGAAATCCCTCCAATGGAAGTGGAAAATAAGTCAAAATTCTACGTTCGACGTGCACCGGTACATATTGGAGGATATACAATTAAGACCCCTAGGAAAAAAGATACAACATGGGAACAGGTTTATGAGTAAGCAAGCTGAGGATATAGAAATACAACATTCTGATTCCCCCAGAAATGAAGATAAGATAACTAAAAGACAAGAGTTGGATCAAGTGAAGACAACTCAGTGGACTCTTAGAAAACTTAAGAAAATACAATTAGGAATATGGAGAATCCAGAAGGATATCAAGAAACTCAAAACGCCCAAGAAGAATATCTTCACAAGAATATGGAAATGGATTCGCAAGAACTAGAAGACTATAGTCTAACTTATCAGAATAAAAGAGAATAAGAGCTTAAATGATATAAATATATGTATCTTTATGTTGAAATATTTATTTGATATATGCTAAATGATTTGGTGTTAGAATTTTTATTTATGATACTAATATTATAATTCACTATAGTGAATCATGCCGCCAAAAAGAAACACTCAGCCTGTGCGAAGAACAGCTCGAGTGGGACGACCCAGAACCCGACTTGGGGAAGAAACACCTGTGAATACTGACCCAAATGAGAATGACAGAATTTCTCAAATATTATCCCAACAAATCGAAGCTACCCTACCTACCCTGATAATTCAACTACAACAAAATCTGAATTTTGGAACCACCTCACACCCACAAGAAAGGCCTGAAAATGTTAATACAGAAGAGCGACAAGAAGAAGAAATCATGAATGGAGTCTCAAAAGGATGTTCTTATAAGACCTTCATGTCCTGCAGACCCCGAGAATTTGATGGAAAAGGAGGAGCTGTGCAAGCCCTACGATGGTTAGATGAAATGGAAGTAGTCTTGGAAATCAGTAACTGTGCTGAAAATTACAAGACACTATTTGCTTCGCAGTCACTAAAAGGAGAGGCACAATCCTGGTGGAAAATGGAGGTACAGACTAAAGGTAGGCATGTTATGAATAAGATAAGTTGGGAAGATTTTAGAAACCTAGTAATAGAAAAATATTGTCCTTATAATGAAATAGAAAAATTAGAGGCTGAATTCTTAGCACTAGAAATGAAAGGAGCTGCACACCGGGAATATATTGACAGGTATAATGAACTGTCTAGGTTAGTACCACATCTGATAACCCCTAAATCAAAAAGGATAGGAAGATATATTTGGGGGCTAGTACCACAAATAAGAGGGTTAGTGAAATCCGCAAGAACCAAAACGTTTCAAGAAGCAGTAATCTTGTCAGGAAGTCTGATAGATGAAATGATTAGAAATGGATCATTAAGCCATCCATAAATAGGAGAAAAAAGAAAGTGGAATGAAAACTACTCAGGAAGAAGATTTGGAGAAAACCCCCAGAAGAGAATAACCCGACCTCCACCAAGAAATTTCTTAGGAACAGCTCAGGGGAAGAAGATGGATAAACAACCGAAGTGCAATATCTGCCAAAGATATCATTCAGGAAACTGTATGACAGTGGTTTGTTATAACTGCAAAAAGAAAGGACACATCTCTCGAGATTGCAAAAACCCTACCAACCCTAAACCAGTCTGCTTTCAGTGTGGAAGTGTGAATCATTTTCATAATGATTGTCCACAACGGAAAGGCAAGGCCCCAGTTAACCAAAACAACCCCCGTGGAAGAGCTTTCGTAATACAAGTTGAGGAAGCTCATCATGAACCAGAAGTGGTAACGGATACGTTCCTTATCAATAACCAGTACCCAAAAGTATTATTTGATACAGGAGCAACTCGTAGTGTTGTTTCAAACATCTTTAGACCATCACTTAGTTTAATATCTGAGACATTAAGTCATAACTATATGATAGAATTAGCTGATGGTAAAGTAATAGAAGCTGATGAAATCATTCCTAACTGCATTTTGAATTTAGATGAATATTGTTTTGATATAGATCTGATTCCTATTAAATTAGGAGGATTTGATATTATAGTAGGAATGGATTGGTTAATTAAAAATCATGCTGAAATTATATGTGATAAGAAAATGATAAAGATTCCTTTGATTAAGGAAGACAAAACTCTCTGTATATACGGTGATAGAC
>BJCO01817789.1:2892-19394 GCA_018326465.1 Flaveria floridana | reverse complement strand
TGGGTAGTACACACACAAGCAGACATACACATATCAGACTAGGTTATTTTAAATAGTATGTGCCTGTTGATAGCGTTGACTTTAATCTTTGTGGTCAAGCTATGACACTTTATTAATGTTACCTTATCGTCGTAAGATCTCTGAAAAGGGGATCCACCCACACACACACACCATCCTCAGTCACACAACAGGACCGGACGCACGACTCAAGCCTCCTTTCGCACGAATGGACCTTCAGTCGTACGAATCAGCTTCATTCGGACGATTGAACCTTCATTCATGCGACTAAGCATTCAGTCGTACCATGCAAGACCCAATCGCACGACTCAACCTCCATATGCATGATTGAACTTCATTCGCACGAATCAGCTTCATTCGTGCATTGAACTTCATTCGCACGAATCAGCTTCATTCGTGCGATTGAACATTCATTCGTGCGATTAACTATTCAGTCGTGTGACTCACGACCAATCGCACACACATTCGTTCGCACTGACTCAATCGCACACACATTCATTCGCTTGGTCTCAACCGCACACACATTCATTCGCACAGACCCATATGCATGACTCAGTCGTGCGATTTGCCCAATCGCACGACTCAATCACGCGACACACTCATACGCCTGACCCAGTCGCACGGCTTAGTCGGCCGAAAGGCCCAGTCACCCTACACAGCAGATCGCGACTGCTGAGACTTCGAGCAACGTCCAGCTGCTCCGGGCGTGGGTTTCACACACCAAGAACCTCCAGAATACCTATCCTAACATGTCTAAACAAGAAGCACACTCAAAAACACAACATGCAACCCACAACACCTCATGTGCTCGGATGAACCCGAGCACCCGAAACCCTAAAAAACGCAGAAGTGGGGAATTGAGCAAGAAACGGGTCAAACAACGCTATCTACCTGCTAGAAGTGAGTATTCACGAAGATAACCAAGATTTGACGGTGAAAACGCGCGAAAATGAGCGGTTTTGGTGCTAGAGTGGTGAAGAAAGTGAAGAGGAAAAAGATGAAGAAGATGGTGAAGAATGAGGGCTAGGGCTGGAAATGGGGCTTATATACCCAACCCTAGTTTGCTAAAATGTCCATTTTAGTCCCTGCACTTTGCCCTGAGTTCCTAAATTTTGTTTCGGTTAGAAACGTTATCAATTTGTCTTGTTTTATTAATGATTAAAATGACGTTAATGTTATTTATAAATTAAAAATGATTTTATTCATGACAATTATTTTTATATAAAAATGACGCGTTTAGTGTTAACGGGGCAAATCTTAGTTAATGTTTTAAGATGATGACAATTTAAGCTACGATAGCACACACATAAGGTTAACCAAGCAAACAAATGGGCATAGTATTCATATAGATGGGCTATAAGGGTGAGGGATGACCGACTACAAAAGTTAACAGATTACGTCAGTAGACGGACCTTTGGTGACGGATGTCATAGTTTGCACCTGTGGCAAGGATGGAAGCTATTCGTATCTTCTTAGCCTATGCATCCTACATGCAGATTAAAGTCTGGATGTGAAAAGTGCATTCCTTCTTGGTGAAATCCGGGAAACAGTGTTCGTCAGTCAACCCGAAGGATTTAGGGTTCCTTACCATCGGGATAGAGTGTACAAACTGGACAAGGCTTTGTACGGGCTTCATCAAGGCCCTCGAGCCTGGTACGAGAAACTCTCTACTCACCTGCTGAAACACGGTTTTCGTAGAGGGGTCATTGACTGCACACTGTTTATCAAAGAAAAGGACGGTGATTTACTACTGGTGCAGATATATGTGGATGACATAATCTTCGGTTCTAAGAATGAAGCATTGTGTAAAGAATTTGAGTCTGTGATGAAAGCTCAGTTTGAAATGAGCACCATGGGAGAAATGAAGTTCTTTTTTGGTTTACAAGTCGATCAGATACCAAATGGCATCTTCCTACATCAGACCAAATATGTAGGAGATATCATCAGTCGGTTTGACATGGAGAATGCAACGGTTGCTGGGACTCCACTTGCCACGAATCACGATGTGGCACCCAACGAAAATGGTGATCTGGTCGATGCCACCATGTATCGAGGAATGATCGGATCTCTCATGCACCTCACAGCTTCTCGTCCTGATATTATGTACGCCACGTGTCTCTGTTCCAGATAACAGGCAAAACCTAAAGTAAATCATCTAATTGGGGTAAAGAGGATTTTTCGTTATTGGAAGGGTTATCCACAACTTGGGTTGTGGTTTCCTCATGATGATGACTTTGAGCTTACAGCGTATAGTGACTCGGATTACGGTGGTTGCAAGATGAACTACAAGTCAACATCAACGGGATTTCAGTTATTTGAAGACGTATGGTAGTCACCTGGCAGTGTAAGAAGCAGACATCGGTAGCTCTATCAACATGTGAAGCCGAATACGTTGCCGCTGCAAGTTACTGTTCTCAAATCATCTGGATTTAACAGCAAATGCGAGACTACGGTTTGTAATTTTCTAACACCCCTATTTATGTTGATAATTCTGCTGCAATTGCTGTCACTAAAAATCCGGTCCAACACCCAAAGACAAAACACATCGGTATTAAATATCAGTTTATACGTGACTGTTTTGAAAAGCAATTAATCGATGTTGTTAAAATTAATACGGATTTTCAGCACGCCGACCTCTACACAAAAGCATTTGATAAACCTCGGTTTTTATATCTCTTAGAGGGCAATGGCGTCAAAAAGAAAAGTGATGTCATTCCAGATGAATCTAGTACTTAGTCCGTCTTTATGTTTTATTTTTAATTTTTATTTTTCTTTATTTTATTTTCCTGTCTTTAAAAATCCAAAAACACAAAAAGATTTTCGGTTGTAGAAGTTTACGGGGAGAATAGGTTTAGTTTCAGTAGTTAGTATTTAAATTACTTAAAAAAACGAGGGCGGGAAGAAAAGCTGAAAAGCAAGGACATCAAATTTGTGAGATTGTTTCAAAACTTTGGAAGATGATAGTACACAGGGAACTAATTGTTTAGGACATCAAAAGGACTTAAAGGTTCAAACTGTTATATTAAAACTACAAGTCTGAGAAGGATAAGCCAAACAAAAGAAAAATGATAGTAAACTAGCCTGTTACTGATGTTACATGGAGAAAGTAGGCCTAGAGGTTGCTAGTCCATTATATGATGTGTCGGTAGATTCAACACAATAGACAAGTAGACTTCATTGGTGAAACAAATTAAAATTAAATAGTTCAACTAGCTATGGGCTTTCCACCTTATCCCTGGTTAACACAATCAACGTATTTCCAATAAGGGGTGTCGAGCAAAATAAACGCCACAAATGTGTGCGGATGACCTTAAAAATGGGTAAAGCACAAGAAAAAAATGTTAAACGTAATCAAGCTAATAACTAATGTTGTTGGTGCGTAATGTGTAAAAGAAAAGTGCTCAAACAAGCAGATAGGTTGTGTGCCTCTCTGCTGTGCGATAACACTGACCTGAGGATAAGCACAACCTAAATATTCTAGAATTCATAGTTGTTTGCGCCTCCCTGCTGTGCGATGGCACTGACCTGAGGCTTGCATCTCTTTGAAAGCTCTTAGAATAGTTTCTTCTTGTCTAAACTCGTAGACTGCTTAAAATCTCCTAAGGAATATTGATTACCATATAAGCGTAGGACCCACAAATGCTTATTGAAATAACAAATCTAACTAATAATCATTATGAGTCAAAAGTCTATGTATGGATTTAAGTGGACAAATATACTAACAATCATCGTGGTAGCAATCCTCGACAGTCCAAATCACTATGTGCTTCTTACAGTTCTAGTATGATTTCATGTAAGGGATTTGGACTCTCAGACAAATAAGAATAAGTTAAACAAACATATGCTAAAGGGTCCCAAATGATTATGTTTATGCCTGTATGATTCCATAAGAGTCTTTCCAGATAAATGGTAAAGGCTTGATGCTGTTCTGTTCAGGGGGAGAAATCGTTTAAGGAAAATTAAAATGTGTTCAACCCACCTCAAACAAAACCACAAAAATATGTTTTGTTTCATTTCAATTCAAGTTGTTTTCTGTTTTATCTATCAACTAGGTGTAAATATCGAACTATGTAACTAGATGAACTCTGTGAATCATAATTTCAAAAGGTCACGTCTGAGGTGACCAAACTGGTATGAATTTAAAAGGATCATGTCTGAGATGATCAAGTTTTAAAAACTTAAAAGGGTCACGTCTGAGGTGACCAAACTGGTATGAATTTAAAAGGATCATGTCTGAGATGATCAAGTTTTGAAAACTTAAAAGGGTCAAGTCTGAGGTGACCAAACTGTTTCAATTAAAAGGATCACGTCTGAGGTGATCAATTGGTTTTAATTTAAAAGGATCACGTCTGAGGTGGTCAAAGGATTTCTATTAAAAGATCATGTTTGAGATGATCATCGGTCATAACGTTTATTTATCAAAAGTTAAATTTGAGTGTGTGGAAATGGATGAAGTCAAACTTATAAGTATGAGCCAATCGCATGATTGAACCATAAGTATGGACCAATCGTACGATTAGACCATAAGTATGGACCAGTCGCACGATTGGACCATAAATATGGACCAATCGCACGATTGGACCATAAGTATGAGTAAATCGCATGATTGGACCATAAGTATGAGTAAATCACACGAATGGACGATGAGTATGGGGGAAACCATGCGATTGGATCATAAGAATGAACCAATCGTACGACTGAATGAAGGAGTCTGAGTCAGTCACACGACTGAACCCCAGTCGCACGATTGAGTCGTGCGCATAGGTCCAGTCGCATGATTGAGTCGTACGCATGGGTCCAGTCGCACGATTAAGACATGCGCATGGGTCCAGTCGCACGACTGAACCCCAAAATAGTATAAATAGAGACTTAGTTGGTCATAAACCCTACCACTTTAAAAAATTCTCAAAAACCGCCCATTACCTAGACACTCTGCCAAAATTTCCTATTTTCACGATTACACTCTGATTCAGTTACTAACATATATCTTGTTCATCTACACGTAACTTGTGAATGAAATCGGATCAAATGACAGTTAAATTGAACCTAACATGATCGAAATTGATAAATCAACTAACCGGGACCAAAACCTAAAATAAACCATTAAAATGGAACAGAATGTTGATTTAAAGGACATTAAGTGTTATTTCAAGTCCCTGCGAACCATATGAACCTAAAAACGAAGTCTAACTTAAATTTTTGACAAGATTCAAGATTATGGTGTCGAACAGTGCAAATACAACTTGTTCTTATGTCGGTTCTATCGGGAGTTCAAACAAGAAATCAGCTGCACTCAGCTGATTACGCTACAGTCATGGAAAAGGGATACTTACATGATGGTGCTTATCGATGCTTTGTTTCTCAAGTTGAGCCAAAGCATGTCAGCGAGGCTTTAAAAGATGAAGAATGGGTAAGTGCTATGCAAGAAGAACTTTTCAGTTCAAGAAGTTAGGAGTCTGGACACTTGTGGACGGACCAAAAGGTGCAAAGGTGATTGACACAAAATGGGTTCTTCGGTGTAAGAAAGATGACCAAGGGGTCATAATCAGGAACAAGGCTCGACTTGTCATTCAAGGGTTTAAGCAAGTCAAAGGCATTGACTGTAATGAAGTGTTTGCACCTGTGGCAAGGATGGAAGCTATTCATATCTTCTTAGCCCATGCATCCTACATGTAGATTAAAGTCTATCAACTGGATGTGAAAAGTGAATTCCTTCATGGTGAAATCCAGGAAACAATGTTTGTTAGTCAAACCAAAGGATTTGAGGATCCTTACCATCGGGATAGAGTGTACAAACTGGACAAGGCTTTGTACGGGCTTCATTAAGCCCCTCGAGCCTGGTACGAGAAACTCTCTACTCAACTGCTGAAACATGGTTTTCGCAGAAGGGTCATTGACTGCACACTGTTCATCAAAGAAAAGGACGGTGATTTACTACTGGTGCAGATATACGTGGATGACATAATCTTCGGTTCTAAGAACGAAGCATTATGTAAGGAATTTGAGTCTGTGGAGAAAGCTGAGTTCGAAATGAGCGCCATGGGAGAAATGAAGTTCTTTCTCGGTTTACAAGTCGACCAGACACCAACTGGTATCTTCCTACATCAGACCAAATATGTAGGAGATATCCTCAGTCGGTTTGACGTGGAGAATGCAATGGTTGCTGGGGCTCCACTTGCCATGAATCACGATGTGGCACCCGACGAAAATGGTGATCTGGTCGATGCCACCATGTATCGAGGAATGATCGGATCTCTCATGTACCTCACAGCTTCTCGTCCTGATATTATGTACGACACACGTCTCTGTTCCAGATATCAGGCAAAACTTAAAGTAAATCATCTAATTGGGGTAAAGAGGATATTTCGTTATTGGAAGGGTTATCCATAACTTGGGTTGTGGTATCCTTATGATGATGACTTTGAGCTTACAGCGTATAGTGACTCGGAATACAGTGGTTGCAAGATGAACTACAAGTCAACATCAACGGGATGTCAGTTATTTGGAAGACGTTTAGTCATCTGGCAGTGTAAGAAACAGACGTCGGTAGCTCTATCAACATGTGAAACCGAATACGTTGCCGCTGCAAGTTACTGTTCTCAAATCATCTGGATTCAACAGCAAATGCGAGACTACGGTTTTCAATTTTCTAACACCCCTATTTATGTTGATAATTCTGCTGAAATTGCTGTCACTAAAAATCCGATCCAACACCCCAAGACAAAACACATCGGTATTAAATATCACTTTATACGTGCCTGTTTTGAAAAGCAATTAATCGATGTTATTAAAATTAATACGGATTTTCAACGGGCCGACCTCTACACAAAAGCATTTGATAAACCTCGGTTTTTATATCTCTTAGAGGTCGATGGCGTCAAAAAGAAAAGTGATGTCATTCCAGATGAATCTAGTACTTAGTCCGTCTTTGTGTTTTATTTTTAATTTTTTATTTTCTTTATTTTATTTTCCTGTCTTTAAAAATCCAAAAACATAAAAAGATTTTTGGTTGTAGAATTTTAGGGGGAGAATATGTTTAGTTTCAGTAGTTAGTATTTAAATTACTCAAAAAAAAGGAGGGCGGGCAGAAAAGCTGAAAAGCAAGGGCATCAAATATGTAAGATTGATTCAAAACTGTAGAAGATGATAGTACACAGAGAACTAATTGTTTAGGACATCAAAAGTACTTAAAGGTTCAAACTGTTACATTAAAACTAAAAGTCTGAGAAGGATAAGCCAAACGAAAGAAAAATGATAGTAAACTAACCTGTTACTGATGTTACATAGAGAAAGTAGGCCAAGAGGTTGCTAGTCCATTATATGATGTGTCGGTAGATTCAACATAATAGACAAGTAGACCTCATTGGTGAAACAAATTAAAACTAAATAGTTCAACTAGCTGTGGGCTTTCCACCTTATCCCTGGATAAAACAATCAACGCATTTCCAATATGGGGTGACGAGCAAAATAAACGCCATAAATGTGTGCGGATGACCTTAAAAATGAGCAAAGCACAAGAAAAAATGTTAAACGCAACCAAGCTAATGACTAATGTTATTGGTGCGTAATATGTAAAAGAAAAGTGCTCAAACAAGAAGATAGGTTGTGTGCCTCTCTACTGTGCGATGACACTGACCTAAGGATAAGCACAACCTAAATATTCTAGAATTCATTGTTGTTTGCACCTCTCAGTTGTGTGATGGCACTGACCTGAGGCTTACATCTCTTTGAAAGCTCTTAGAATAGTTTCTTCTTGTCCAAACTCGTTGACCGCTAAAAAATCTCCTAAGAAATGTTGATTACCATATAAGCGTGGGATCCACAAATGCTTATTGAAATAACAAATATAACTAATCACCATTGTGAGTCAAAAGTCTATGTATGGATTTAAGTGGATAAATATACTGACAATCATCATGGTAGCAATCCTTGACAGTCCAAATCACTATATGCTTCTTACAGTTCTAGTATGATTTCCTGTAAGGGCTTTGGACTCTTAGACAAATAAGAATAAGTTAAACAAACATATGCTAAAAGGTCCCAAATGATTATGTTTATGCCTGTATGATTCCATAAGAGTCTTTCCAAATAAGATGTAAATGCTTGATGCTGTTCTGTTCAGGGGGAGAAATCATTTAAGAAAAATTGAAATGTTTTCAAACCACCTCAAACAAAACCACAAAAATATGTTCTGTTTCATTTTAATTCAAGTTGTTTTCTGTTTTATCTATCAACTAGGTGTAAATGTCGGACTATGTAACTAGATGAACTCTGTGAATCATAATTTCAAAAGGTCACGTCTGAGGTGACCAAACTGGTATGAATTTAAAAGGATCATGTCTATGATGATCAAGTTTTGAAAACATAAAAGGGTCACGCCGGAGGTGACCAAACTGGTATGAATTTAAAAGGATCATGTCTGAGATGATCAAGTTTTGAAAACTTAAAAGGGTCACGTCTGAGGTGACCAAACTGTTTCAATTAAAAGGATGTGTCTGAGATGATCATCGGTCATAACGTTTATTTATCAAAAGTTAAATTTGAGTGTGTGGAATTGGATGAAGTCAAACTCATAAGTATGAGCCAATCGCATGATTGAACCAAAAGTATGGACCAATCGCACGATTGGACAATAAGTATAGACCAGTCACACGATTGGACCATAATTATGAGTAAATCGCACGATTGGACCATAAGTATGAGTAAATCGCACGATTAGACCATAAGTATGAGTAAATCACACGAATGGACAATGAGTATGGGGGACACCATGCGATTAGATCATAAGAATGAACCAATGGTATGACTGAATGAAGGAGTCTGAGTCAGTCGCACGACTGAACCCCAGTCGCACGATTGAGTCGTGCGCATGGCTCCAGTCACACGATTGAGGCATGCGCATGGGTCTAGTCGCACGACCGATCCCCAAAACAGTATAAATAGAGACTCAGTTGGTCGTAAACCCTACCACTTCCAAAAATCTCAAAAACCGCCCATTACCCTGACACTCTGCCAAAATTTCCAATATTTGTGATTACTCTCCGATTCTGTGTCTGACCATATCTTATTCATCTACAGGTACTTTGCGAACAAAATCAGGACAAATGAACGGTTGAATCGAACCAAAATGACTGAAATTGTTAAAACTAAGACCCGGGACTAAAACCCTAAAATACACCACTTTAATGGACACAAACGTTGATTCAAATGACTTTAAATGCTATTCGAGTCCCTACGAACTTAATGAATCTAAACACAAAGTTTAACTTAACGTTTTGACAAAGATTCAATGTTACGGTGTCGAACAATGCAATATGTGAATGGACAGACTGATGAACTTCAGTCGCACGATTGAACCAGACACATGATTCAATCGCACGATTGAATCGCTCGGTGAATCAGTCGCACGACTGACTCATCCGCATGGTATAGCATACGGATAAGTTCAGTCGTAGGCTCAATCATACGACTGAACTCAGTCGTATGGTTCACTCGCATGATTGAACCAGTTGGTCAAAATCAGTTCAAAAATCAATTGTTATCTCATTTGAACAGATCTAACGTATATGTTTCATGTGTTGCAACAACATGGCTGTAAGTTGGACGATGAGCACCAAGCACAACATCTGTGCTCATTTGGATGTTTCTTCTCGGAATGCGTCAGAGTTCACCTGGATTATAGCCTTTCTATGTAGATCGAGGATCTACAAAGCCATTTCCACTCCCTGCACACCATACAGATCGATTCAACAGGCATTCTGGGAGAATGCCACCGTCGACCGTTCTGTTGAGCCCTACTGTATCCGGAGTTCTATCTTTGGACAAGATATTCAGATCGGGGAAGCCGACCTCAGGAGAGTCTTGGATCTAGGTGAGGACGGAGCCCACCCAACCAAGTTACAACGGTTCGGGGATGTTTTCTTAGGATCAAGTACGTCGGCGACATCCATGCCGACGTGCTAAACAAGAGCAACATGTGCCCGCAATTCAAGTAACTGGCACATGTGATCCTGAAATGCATAGCCTCCAGGAGAGGAGGATTTGACAAACTGTCACTAAAGCTTCAATAGCAACATTCCCATAATTATTCTCTGACATACTTCGAGAATCATCCACAGCAATGACAACTTGATAATTTCGCTTATTCGGCCGGGTCCGTCTCTACGATATTTTATCTTTTCGATAGTGACTTGCAATGTAAGATGAAGCTCAACAGACAGACGAGTACGACGTCGCACCCCTTCAGCAAATCAAGACTCAGTTAACCATGATTCTTGATTTGCAAGGGATCGTGCGACGATCTGTGAGCTACACCCCCAAAGAGGGAGAGATCATTCATGATCTCACAGATGAGCAGCTGGCCGAAATGTTTAGACTTAACCCGAATAAGCTAGTCAAGGATGCTCCAAAGGTTGATGTCGCCAGTGATGAAGAGCTGCAAGACGTAGATGAGATTGATATCGAGGATATCACTGCACAAGAGTATCCATAGTACACTGACCAACAGGGTAATATTATCCTCAATCTGGGTGAAACATTTGGCAGTGATACGTTTGGAGCTCTTGGTGCTAAAGAGAAAGAGAAAGAGAAAGAAGAAGGGAAAGCCTAAGCCACGGACGTTGATGTTGACATTAAAAAGGCTGAGTGGGCTGTGTGTCTAGCGGAAATAAGAGCCCGACGACAACCGCCAAAGTCTAACGCCTACACCAAACTCTACAGAGTGAAGAAACATCAGAAGGTGTCTGGAAAGATTATTAGTTGGGCGTATTTTAAGGACTTGGATGTCTACGCCGTGAAGAGTGAGAAGGGGATAGAGTACTTCAGATTTCCTCATGATCTGAAGACTCTTCCCAGTTTTGAGCTAAACAGGCTTGCCTGTTTAGACCTTTTGTATGCCAACCCCAGAAAGATGTCGAGGTGGTTCGAGACGGCGTTAAAGAGGGAATACCACACCAGGTGGGTCAACTTCAGGCCTCAACAGCCTAAACGGCTCATAAATAAGACTGAAGTTGATCCTCACACTGGAAAGTATAAGGTAGTGTTCAAGTGGAGTCCTCCACGCATAATGTCGAAGATCCCATTACGGTAAATGCCTCAGGACTTCACTCCACACTTGAAATGGTGGTATTATTACTGGCGGACGGGAGAAGCAGTCATAGTTTTGCATAAAGAGAGCAAGATAGAGACTATCAGGGTATTTGACTTAATGTGGCTAACTAACTTGTCAGCTAAAGATCTTTACACTCTTTACAAGTGGTCACTATTCTATGACTCTCAAGACATTGTACAAGCTCTTCAATTCTAACATGTCATACGACTCTGCTTTGCATTTGAGATTCACGCGGGAGTCACAAGAGAAGAGAAGTACAAAAAGTTTCAGGAGCACGTGAAGACTGTTAGACATTAGCTAAACTAGGTCTAACGGGGAGTTTGTTGATACATATTCATGTACCTAGTTTATGTTCTGAAATTTAAAAGTCTTTCATGTCTTACACTTATGTAATCCAATGTAATGAATTGATTGAATGATATATAGAATGCATTGTGATATTTATATGTGATTGATTTTGTCATGTTATCTTTATATTGATGGTGATTCACATATATGAACTAACTATACAGGTTTGATGTTGGTTTTATAGAGTTCTAAGTCAATAAGAACTTAGAAATGTGTTTAACATTAGTCATGTGGACATTCATGCTAATGGACCATACTTATGGCCCATACGCATGAATAAACAATGCTTATGGACCAGTCGCACGACTGAACCAGGTGACTGGATCACTCATATGACTGAGACATAAGATTGATTTAATCACACTACTAAACCTTCAGTCGTGAATATGAGTCAATCGTATAATTCAGTCACAGGACTGAACCATGCTAATGGTTCAGTCGTACGAATGAACACCGATAACCTATAAATACCACATAATTCATGAAAAAACAGAAGACTTCGAAATACTTCGTACCCTAGCCGTCCAGAGCATCCCAAGTCGCAAATCCAAGTTCATAGTTCGTTCCTGATGGATTCCAACTCGTTATTAACGTTTGTTTCATCGTAAGATCGATCGGGTTATTCGTTCTCACTGATTGGATCTCCAATCAAATTCCATGCTATTTGATCTGGTTTCACGTAGAATCTGTTAGTACTCCGTACGTACACGGTCCAAACACACACACACACACACACACATATATATATATATATATACATACACACACACACACACATACCTTGTTAGAGATTGTTAAGTGAATTATGTTAACCTTATATGAAATCTTTATATATTTTTGCATGGTAATATGTGAGCATGCATGCATGCATAAATATTTATGTGTGTATATGTGTAATTCTTGCATGAATTTTGTGATTATCAAATTTTAGGATTATGTGATTAGCTACTTGAATGTTAAATGCCCTTATCTACATTAAATGAACTAAGATTTAAAACTTAATCAAACCCTACTAATCAAGCTAGCATCTATAAATCTTATATCATAAAAACAAAACTAAAACAATCTTAAACATCTAAACATTAGTTAAAACCCAACCTTAACAAGGTATCGACTCATTAGGACTTTCACTAACCTAGATTAACAACTAAACTACTAGTTAATCCTAGCATTAATGACCAAGTGAGTCCTTAACCTACTTGATTGACACCTAGCACTAAGCATACACAAATCACTCCTTAAGCATGACACCTAGTGATTGATGTCAAAGTATCAATCAAATAAGATGATAAATGTGTGTTCCTATTCACCTTAAACTAGTTAGGGTAAATAGAGTTGTCGAACCTCGTGGAATTAGTGGTTGGTGTATTGTACTTAGATTTATAAGAAATTGATTTAAATACTAAATTATAAACTATTGCCTCTTGGTTGTGAAAATTAGGTTTGGAATGATTAAGAAATTAACTAGGAAAACAAATTGCAAATGAGTAAACTTGATTAAGAAGACAATTATGAGAAAGAGTAATCCACTCCGGGGTTAAGGTTTGGTTTTCGGTAATCGTTTAGTCCAACTTGTTAGAAAATCCTTAATGGGGATTCTATGTGTCTAATGATTAAGTGATATAGATAATCAAGACTTAATGGTTTTAATACACAATACCAATTCAATTAACAACCAAGACTCTACAACCATACGATTCACGTAATATCATATTATATTCAAATAATGATTAACCAAAACAAATTTTTAAATAATCAAAACACGAGTTAAACTTATCAAAGAACTTAACGGGTTCTCAAAATCAATCCCAACACAAGTCAAACACAAACGAAAATCTAATCACACAAAACCTATTACCCGAAGTAGATCACGAGAAGACTAGCCGCTGATCATTCTTGAATGATCTTCAAAACCGTTGTTGATTTGCATATCGGATGATTGAATGGTGTTAGAATGATGTGGAATGATGAATTTCAGGTCTAGGAACTCCCAAAATTTGTCTCCAATCGTCCTAGGTCGAATATGGGGTAAGTGGTGGGTGAAACCTAATAAAAATACGATTTTATAGGTGTTCCACGGAAGCCCTGGCGTAGGCTATGCTAGCCAGCGTAGCCTACGCTGGGGTGCGTTCTGTTGTTTTTTTAGCTGAAGCTGGCGTAGCCTACGGTGGCTACAGTAGGCCCGGTGGGAACTTTTCTGCTACACTTTGAATCTTTGTTTCTTGACCTCTCCAATGCCTTGTTTCACCATGTAAGCTTCCAACTTGGTTATTTTACCGATAAAATCACTTCAAACTCCTAGTTAACCTATTCAACATAATCAAATGTATAAATACTAGTAATCACATATAATATTTAACATTTAAAACCTTCAATTACTATTCCAACATACTCACATCACCTAGCATGCTAATTGACACCTAATGACCCTATATGAACACCTCACCTAGCCTAGAGCTAAAACTCGTGATGAGTTCTCCACTCTCTTGAAACCCTCAACCAAAGGAGACCTCCATAACCACCATCAACCACAACCATCACCATAACCGGAAACCACCTCTCTCGACTCTCTCCATTCTCTCTCAACATCCACCATACTGAAACCATCAACCTTAATTTTCTCTTCAACACTCTCTCGGTTCTATTATCACCCAAATCCACCATCAACACCATCATCGCCATCGATAATCGCCACCATCCTTTGCTCTCTCTCAGTTCTCAAGTCGCCATCGATAATCGCCACCATCCTTTGCTCTCTCTCAGTTCGCCATCGATAATCGCCACAGAAAGTTTGAAGGTTTATAAAAATGAAGGATTTAAACCAAAATACAAGAATTAAAAGTTTTAATCTTGGAATATACATGATAAATTAGATAAAATACTTAAATGACTGTAATTATGAGAATAAAATTTAAAAAGTTATTAGAAAATATTGGAAATAATAATTTAGAAATTATGAAATAATTATAAAGGATATATTGATTTATATGATTGATTCAAGTAAATAGAAGGAAATTACCAAACGAACGATCTGGACTCAATAAAAATCTAAAAATTTATATTATGGTCCTTATGTTATATTAGAACTAGTATAATATCCCATGTAATACACGAGTGATTAAATAATATATGAAATAATTTGTAATAAAAATTTAAAAATTATAAACGATATTTATAAATAAGATATGATTGAGTTAGAAATAAATAAGTAGTTCAAGTAAAAATAATAACATTCTGGTCTTTTTTTAATTTATTTTGAAAAAATAATTATGTTATGAAACTTAAAAAAAATGGTATTAAAATACTTCGGATTAAAAAAAATTGTGTCATATATTTTTAAAGTGTATTTTTCATTATAATATCAAGTTTTTAAAATTTTGCAATATCTATTTTTTAATTTCTATTTAAAAATATTTTAAATAATATAATTACTATATATACTTTTATCATTTATTAAAAAAGGGAGGCGAGAAAAATAAAAATAGATTACTTAATATGTTAACATATGGCATTTTAAAAACCTTTTATTGTAGGTAATAGATTACATAATAAATTTCATGAATTAATTCACAAGAATTACAATGTTTTATATTTTGCATTAATTAAATGATATTACGTTATTAAAAAAACCTATGTTCTTACCAACTATATGTTGAATATTTGAGTATGTCCTTTTCAGGTAATCAACATGTTTTATAGTTTCGTGTACACGTTCAATTTATTCGATGACTGGTTTGGTTACATAAGATAGCTGTGCTTATGGGTGACAGCGTGACTTCAGTCTTTTTGTGAATGTTCACGTCCACTACTAGCTGAAAAAATAATAAAAATAAGAAGACATGTATTATGAAAAGTAGGGTTACAAATATAAGTCTAGATATTAGACTAATTTTTGTATATGTAATCCTATTAAATATATATTAGTTTATGTTGTGGAAAATTGTATGATATTATAATCAATATGTTTTGAGCCGAGAAGTCACACTCAAGTATTTCACGCTTCCGCCGGTAAAAAAACCAATGTTTTTCTAAAAAGTTTATAACACTGTGCGAAAATAAGTTGATATCATATTAACAAATAGTTTTTGAACCATGCGAAAACGGTGTTGATATCATATAACATGCATGGTATCGTGTTTTAATGTGTTTTAACGTTTTATGTTTATTTACAGGGTGTTGTCATCGTTTTCTTAAAATATTATGATGTGGATTGCGAATATATTTGGTGTTTCTTATTTATACAATGATAAAAATTATAAATATGTTGTTATACTTCTTGTTGTGAAAATAGGTGTTAATATAGGTTGTCTTGAAACTAATTATAAATGGACATTAATACCCTTCCCTAAAAAGCACATGCATGTACACATGTCACCCCTTTTTACAAAAAAAAACACTTTTTATAGGAACTACCTTGTGTGTGTGTGTGTATATATACACACACACATATATATATACACACATATATATATATATATATATATACTCATATATATACATATACACACACACATATACATACATACATACATATATATACATATATATACATACATACATACATACATACATACATACATATATATATATACATATATATATGTATATATATATGTATACATATATGTATACATATATATATATATATCTATATGTATATATATATGTATATATATGTGGGTATATATATATACATATATACATATATATATATATATATATATATGTGTATGTTAACATCCGGTTTCTAAATCCGGACTTGTAATTGTATTATAATTATGTTTAATTGAGTTTGTTTGTTTGCTTTGGTGTCCAGTCGCATGACTTGCATGCGAATGAACTTCAGTCGCACCCCTTACGTGCGATTGAGACTCAATCGCACGAATCACAGGCGTATGGGTTCAGTCGAACATTCAGTCGTGCGACTGAGTGTGAGGCGGTTAAGTTGTATGTGTAGATAAGTAAGGCGGTGCAGAGGGTTCAAAAGCAGATTCCTATCTGCATCATCTCTATTATCTTGTTCCCT
>BJCO01817782.1:0-22365 GCA_018326465.1 Flaveria floridana | reverse complement strand
TACGTAAATAGAAACCGAAAACTAATAAAAACGGGAAATAAAGACTAAAAATATATACAGAAATCGTATGGAAAACAGATGTGTTTTGCAACACATCAACCCACAAGGTATTTATGGACATCTTTTTATCAATTTTAATTTGGTGGGTCAAACCTCCACCTCGCGCGTTGACGGGTCAAACCTCCGTCTATAGTTTGGTGGGTCAAACATCCACCTCGCGCGTTGACGGGTCAAACCTCCGTCTATAATTGGCGTTGACGGGTCAAACCTCCGTCTATAGTTGGTGGGTCAAACCTCCACCTCGCCATTCACCACAATTTAACACTTTCAACTCTTATTCACATTTTCTATTTATTTATATGCATGCCAGCGCCCGATTTTGTCAAACAACATTTATCAAACGGTAATGACACATAAAAAGGGCAATTAGAACTCACCTTAATGTTTTCAGCAAGTGGTTATCAATCCAATACACTAGGGCAGCTAAAACTTCTTCTTCTCAATGCAATCTAAAACAACAACCCTAACTTAGTCAAACCACCCCTAGCTGACCACTTCACATGACTAAGACTATGCGACTGGACTCATTCGTACGACTGAACATGCGACTGAGCTTAGTCGTACGAATGAACCATACGACATAGGTGCGAATGAGCTATAACAGGGTTTGTGCGAATGACCTCCATTCATGCGATTGGTTCATGCGACTGAACGTCAGTCGCATTATTGAACAATGCGATTGACTCAGTCGCACGAATGGGTCATGCGACTGGGCTCATTCGCCTGAAACAGATCAGCAGTTGTGTTCTTGCCATATTTGATCCAAAAACTCAAGTTTTAACCATTTGGATTATACCATATTCATAACAGAACATATACACCTCATTTACAACCGTTTCGGGTCCTTAACAGAAAGATTGAACAGAAACCCCGATTTAAAACATGTTTTTGGATCAATTTCAACCATATACACAACTTAACATATTCAAGAATCGATCCGTACCAAGCGAAACTTACCGAAACGAAGTTAGCTGAGTCAATTTGGCAAGAACAGGGTGTTTGGGTTTGAAAGGAACAAAGGGATGAGGTTACTGCAGATAAAATCTGCTTTTAACACCTTTAACCGCCCTATTTATCCTACATGCAAATTTTTTGCCGACATACTCAATCGCACGACTGGACCCATTCGCACGGCTCAATCGTACGACTGAGCCCATACGCCCGTCGTTCGTGCGATTGGGCCTCATTCGCACGTATGGCATGCGACTGAGGTTCATTCGCACGCATGTTGTGCGACTGAACACTAAGCCTAATAAATAAATAAATACCAAACTTTTTGGATGTTACAGGTAGTCTTCCAACGAAGACTGAGATTGTTGAAGATATGGGAATCCCTCGGGTTGTGAAAATTGTGAGAAGTCAAGTTGTTGAACATATGGGAATCCCCATGTTGTTGAACATATGGGAATCACTCAGGTTGCTGAACATGTGGGAATCCCCCAGGTTGTTGAACATGTGGGAATGCCTCGGGTTGTGGGAATTGAGAGAACCCAGGGCGTTGATATTGGGAGAACGTGGGTTGCTGATGTGTGTATTCTTTATTGGTTTTAACATTTAACATTTGTGTGAAAGAGAATGGAGCTCTTGGATCCATTAAGAATTGAATTTTGAATTGTGTTTAGAAGAGAGTTAGAATGCTAGAAAGAAGATGAAGAGTGATTTAAGAAAAACTCTGAAGTGAATGAAACATATTTATAATAGGTAAACTAGTCGTTATGAATAAAACAAAAAAAATAACCGTTAGAGAAAAGACAAAAAACTAGCCGTTATAAAAAAACAAAAAAAGTAACCGTTATCAATAAGAAAAAAAAAACTAACCTTTGTTATCGATCTGCTACAATCTGATAATTTAGGCCAAACAAACTAGACCACAACCAGTGGTTGTTACTTCGGTCTCTCTCTCTATATATATTAGATATGAAACCAGAGGGAATCAAATGAAATCTGCAATTGGAGAATGAATGTAGAGGAAGAGGTTGAAAAGCTCAAGGTAGAGATCCAACGACTTGGCAGCAAGCAAGAAGATGGGTCTTTCAAGGTATATTTATATTATATCATCCTCTACAACTAACTAAATCTTGCTCATATATTCATTCCAAACTTACAACCTTTTTTTCCAATTCGTAGCCAATCTAGTCTGTAGCCAGCTAGTTTTTACCGATCTACTACAATCTGATAATTTAGGCCAAAATCTCTACGTCTATGTGTGCAATTACTTGTAGATGTCTTGGATCTGATATCATATTTGCAAAAGGGACATAGATCTAACGCAAAACTCATTCAGTTTCATCTAAGTCAAAACATAGACATATCGATCTGCAGCTTTGTTAATTTTATTTGTATTTGATCCATGAAAATCCTAAACTTGCTGTCTGAAACATTATATGTTATGTTTTGGGGCAAAAAAAAGTCGTTTTAATCAGGTATTGGCTGTGTTAAACCATCAAGGACAGGCTTCTATGATTCATTTACATGTAACAGCTATTTGCATATATGATTAATACATGTTTCTTGACATTAAAGTCAGATTTGATGGATCATGATTAAGTTGTAATTGCAAGTTTTTAACTATCAGATTTGATGGATCATGATTAAGTTGTAATTGCAAGTTTTAACTATGTAAACCAACTCATGAAGGTGACCTTCGGTGTGCTTTTCAACGACGATAGATGTGCAAACATATTTGAGGCATTGGTTGGGACACTGAGGGCAGCCAAGAGGCGCAAACTCCTCACATATGATGGTGAGCTGCTGCTTCAAGGAGTTCATGATAATGTTGAAATCATACTGAAACCACCTACTACTACATGATTTAAAACTCCATGTACTTTGTATCCATATTATTGTGCCATGTGATGTGACTGATCATAAGTTTGTATTGCCTTAAGGCCTTGTCATAATACAATTGTATTGTTAATCAAAATATATTAATATCAAAATTTTGTTGTATTATACATCTATTAAATACATTATAAACCACACAAGTTCATCAACCATGCAGTGCTTCACCAAAGCGATCTGCAGGGCATCAACCTGCAGTGTCAGAATTGATCAACTTCATCAACCTGCAGTTTGTCATTGTCACAATTTTTGACATTCATTGTTTCTGGTTTTTTGATTTCTGTTATGAGGAAGAAGTTATTTTGTTGAAAATCATTGTTACCAGGCATAATTTGAAAGAATTTTTGTAGGGCTTTGAAAGAATTTTTGTAGGGCTTTGAAAGAAATAAATCAATACTAATCTGTTTCTTGATTTTGACTTGAATGTTCATTGTAATTTCTTGATTTTTTTTGTACATTCCATGTGCCCATTTCCTGTATTTTGTACGATTCTCTATTTTTATTACAAATATGTATCTAGTTTTTGACTTTTGATGTCAAAAGTTCTTGTTTATCTAAATTTATATAATTCCTTTTTTTTCTTCAAATCAATGCAAAATTTCAAACCGGTCATTTTTTTCATGTGTGTGATTCTTGTTCTAAACAATGAATTTAATTTTAAGTTTTGGTCTTTCGATCATACACAACATATGTAACATGATGGATTTAGAGGTTTAATTAGAGCCTCAGAGAATGAAGTTCTTGAAACAAATCTAATTGAGTTAGCATGAAATGGTTCAAAATTATTGTGAATTATAATCCAACATGTCAACTGTTCATAACTATTGATATAAAACAAATCACGTAAGAACGGTCGTACTTATTGATTTAATACAAAGGATAAGAGTGTTGCTCAAACGATCACTAGAACCCAAAATGATATAGAATTAAGTCAATCTCATTATGTGGACAAGATTCTTGAGAAATCCAATGACAAGAGTGTATCTCAAACTCCAATTGATACTACCCATATTTTGTTAAATAATAGAGGCAAGGGTGTTGCTCAATTAGAATATTTAAAAATTATTAGCAGTCCTATGTATCTCATGACATTTACCCTAAGTAGATATATTTGATATAAAAGATTTCAAATCCACAAGTAGCTATATGTTTGCCCCTATAGGAGCAGTTATAACTTGGAAGTCATCAAAGCAAATTGTTATAACTAAATCTATGATAGAAGGTGAGTTCATCACGTTAAATAAAACTAGAGAATGTATGGCTATTGGAATATGTTTCAGGATGGGCAAAGCCTGTGGCGGCTATTTACATACACTGTGATTGTTAATCGGCTATAGGTAGAGCTCAAAGTACAATGTACAATGGCAAATCAAGGTATATAAGATATAGGCATAATACGATACGACAACAACTTTAAACTAGGGTTATCATGACTTAGTGAAGTCAAAGGATAACATTATGGATATACTTACAAAAAGCTTGAGCGGTGAGTTAGTACAAAAGTCGTCAAAAGGAATGAGACTTAAACCCTTTGAGTAAGCTTGTGCAAAGGAAAGCATATCCTAGCGGATTGAAGATCCCATGATCTAGGATTAATAGGATAACCTAATCATAGGAACTAAGGGTACTCTGTGTGTATGTGTGGGGGTCCGGAGGGAGGTCACTTTTAATGGATTTGTGAGGTATGCATATCCAAGAGCTTTTGCAGATGCAGGCTAGTGTTCTTTGACCATAACAAACACAATAATGAGGGGTTAGACCAAGAAGAGTATTATGTGAAATGTAATAACGTCTACACAAACATAGGTTGGTTTAAAGATATCACGTTTACTAACGGCAAGGAGACCTAAACCCTAAAGCACATACTTCTCTTGCATACTCAATTGATGCAATTATATTTTGATATTTGAGTGTGAATAATCGATCACCCTTCATGTGAGTGATTGTTGGAAATATAGTGAAAAATGTGGTTTTCACTCACTTTGGAAACCAATAATTATTTGTATTTGTTACTAATTATTAATGTTGTGACTCATGATCAAACTCGTTAATTGTATAAATACAAGGTTTGTGTTTGTTTTGTCTAGACTGCTAGATTGTAACATGATTCAACCACCACACTTGGAAGAATTTCCTTTACTTTTGGCTCTATGCACTCTTGTTTCAGATATATTTGGGGTGCTAGAATAATCTTGGTACCTTCTTAAGTTATTGTACCCTGGGAGACGTCAATCCCTTTAGACTTGACATTGATGATCTTAGAAATGAGTTTGCAGAGGTACAGTTTGAAAACTTTTGTTTTTATTATGTGTTTTTACACAATAACATGATTATCTTTAGTTTTTGAAGTTGTTTTTGATTTACTGGAGTTATTTTAGGGTCTCATGACTTTGTTGGTTGATATGAAAAGGATATGGCTTTTTAAAAACATAATACCTCAGCCAAACCTGATTTCTTTTGATATTTCTTAGTTTGCTTTCATTCTGAATTAATTAAACTTTGCAATTGGTGTTCTTTTTTCATCTCGTTTATTTATAGTAATCCAAATATTCGTAGTAATAAAAGTGTTTTATTTTACTTTGTAAACGGTGTTCCTACAGTTTTATATCCATAAATAACATGTTATCCATAAAAAAAGGACAAAAGTCCCCAAGGCAACCAATCCCTACACGACCGGTTTCAAACCATATTAACAAGCCAAACATTTATTTTTCTTATGACACATGATTGTAGTTGCGTGAATACTTTCATCATGTCTTTTTAGTTTTCCTGTAATTTGTCCATACACCAACCTTTTACCTTTGTCTTTGTTATTCTATACAACTTATGCTCATGTTTTAACTATAATCAAATTTGTTTAAGCATCATGCATAATTATGCTAATCTTTCAGCTTATGCAACTAACCATTTATGATTCTTCATTGCATATGTTAATGTTTGACTTGCTGGCTCGTTATTCTTATGTGCTTAAAAAAGAGGCATTTTTTTATGTAAGCAACCTGTTAGTTGTGTTCTAATATGCTTTTTGCGTTGAATTAGTTGTATTATCTTACCCATAACTACAACATAGTGGAAGAGTATTTTAATAGAAAAAAGTAACACAGAAAGCAATCTTCTTTTTGGTATTCATATATAGATCACTTTTTTTCCATTTAAGAATCTACTTTCGCATAAAGAAAAACCAATTGTGTTTAAAATAGTCCAACACTCTTACATGTACACCTTGCTAATTCTGTGTACTGGCAAATGGTATTTCATAAATGTAACCATTTCTGATGACCAGTAAGCTCTACACCAAACACACCAACATGGTTGTACAAAATGGCTTCATTGACCCATTCACAATCGCAGAACCAATGTAGCTAATGAAAGGCCACAGGAAAATAATCCACATCATATTAGAAGGAAGCATGTTAGAGGGGAAAAAAACAAGTTGCATTTCTTGGGCTGTAAACCTCAGATTTACTGATGGTAAAGTAGTTTTTTACCATGCTTTGATGTCAAACCCCATAGCTTCGCATGAGTACGATGCTAGTTCATTTATAATCCATCACAAACCAATACTTGGAATTAGTTTTTATTAAGTTTTTATACAAATAATATTTATCTTAAATTATTTTATAAATAATATTCTTCCACAATGCCACGCAATACATGACAACACTGTAATTTATCACAAAAGATAATATGAATATGATCCCAAAAGGTCACACACTAAGCAAAAACTTCATATACGCGTTTAAACCTGTTTTAACGTATATGGTTGTCGTTCTTTCAAGTTTCAAGTAACTACATATGGATTCTTGTTGCAACTACTTCTCATTAAAAGTGGTTATTTATAAACATCATATGGCTGTCATTCTTTTAAGTTTCAAGTAACTACATATGGATTCTTGGTGGATTTTAGTTTCTGAAGTTTTAGATCTAAACATGTTAAGGAAGCTTCCCTTGTAAATTTTTTTAAAAATATATGATTAAAGCCCAACACATATTAACATAAAAAAATTGATGAATATCTGTGAACATATTACTGCCCTAATGACATACAAAGAAGTTTCCTCCACATTGAACATCCATCCCAAGCACACATGCTTTAAGAAAACGGGACAGTAAATTATCTATTATCCTTCTGTAATAGATATCCGTTAAACAACTTACTTAACTTAGTTTATGCTTGACCGCACATTTTCAAACAATGTTAAACCACGTCAAAGCATAATGTTCACACGTCCAAGTCCCAATAGTTTTTGTAAATGGTTTACATCATACGACATGTCAAAGTTTTTAAAGAGAGGATATGGTTCAAATTATCATGTCACCAGCAATAATGTAAATGTAAATGCAATATGCAAGTTCTTTTTGTTTCACCTTTTCCTATCCTTCTTTGATGAAGTGGGACCCTGGGAAAATTGTGTAAGCCCTTGCCTAAACGCGCCAAGAGTAATCCCATTATTGACCAAAATACTTGTCACTCCCATTTTAGACACCTGTAAAAAAGTCAAGATGAAATTACAGCAAGGCAAACATGTGCAAAATTATAATGCATGTATGGGGGAAGTCATACCGATTCTATATTACGATTCTCGTCATCAAAGAATAGCATTAATTCATATGGCACACAAGTCTTTTGTTGGATTTTCTTGAAATGTTCTGTTTTATGACTCCAGCTAGAAAAGATCTCCTGGAACATCAAAAAAGATATTTGCTCTTGCATAATCAACCAGCTTTATGCAGTTAACATTATATAATGAAGTAATTTTATTATTGCTTATGCCAAAATTATATATTTTAGAGGTACAGATCACTTTTTATACAGTAATTTTAAGTCATCTAAACTCCTCCATGAGATAACATTCCAGTCTTTTGCTCCTAGAATAGCAAATAGAGTTGGTCATTTCAACCCATTTTGTACAAAAATTTAAGCCTGAATTTTCTTGGCAACTGGTTAAACAACAAAGATACCAATAATGAAACAGTTCAAAAATACCATTTTGACCTGCAGAGAAAAAGACCATTTTGCCACTAATAATAGCACTATTGATCCAGATCCACAAGCATTCTTCGACTAACATATAGAATTATTGACATTTTTCATGTCAGGATGATCAATAACAAACAAGCATGCCTAGTAAAAATCCCATTCGCAGAGTAGGTTTTTTTTTCTTTTTTTTTTTTGGTGGGGGTGGGGGAGGGGAATTAGCTTTAATTAGCTTTAATCCCATATATTAAAGCTAATTAAATAATTCCCTCCACTTATGCTGAAATTTTTGAATTTATATTTTGAATTGGTGTAGAGTTTATCTAGTCAATATTGTTATAGTTGGTTCCAAGAATTTAGGATCTCATCATGTATATTTATATTTCTTCTTTGATGTATACAAAGAGTGAATTAATTCCATAACTTATATGGTATCGAGCTAGGCTACCGATCACTGCTACCCTCAATTTTCTTTCCAGCAATACTATCGTCCTCCGGCAACCTCTTTACCATGTCCACCGAGAGATCCTCCAACAGTTCTGCTATCAAATCCATCCTCTCCCAGCCTTCCCTCATCCTTGTTAATTTTCCAACTACCTAAGTCGGAAAACTCCTCACGCTGGTTACACCGCTTGGTTTCGTCAAGACAGACTTCTGTTTGACGCTATTGTTGGAAGTCTTTCACCCCCAATTGTCCCGTTAATCACCAACGCATCATCATCTCTCGAGGCTTGGAACATTCTTTCAAATACCTATGCCAATCCCTCTCGTGGCCACATCAAACAACTCCAACACCATCTAAAACCATCAACTAAAACCCCTACCCTCAATCAATTACCGATTATATGCCATCGGTAAAAACCAAGGTAGATGAACTCGCTATTCTGGGCAAAAAGACGGACACGGAAGATGTTACTGATGCTATTTTATATGGCTTGGATTCCACCTCTTACAAACCTGTGATAGATGCTACCCATGCAAGGGATACTCCTATTTCTTCTCATGAACTCCATGAAAAGCTAATAAACCATGAATTGTCCTTGGTCCAACAATCTTCCTCCACTACAAATCTTCACCACCCTGCCATTGTTTTTGTAGTGCACACTCGATCCTCTAACAAACCATGGACAACTAAGAATTCTAACCCATCTGCAGGTCTATTACCCACCCCCTCAACAACCCACTCCCACCAATCATCCATTCCTAGGTAAATGTCAATTCTATTTTAACAAAGAACATTCACTTACATCTTGTTATGCCTTCAAAAAGTTGTATCCACAGATTGCATTACCATCTTTACCCAAATCTACCAACCACAATAATAACAAACCACATGCACATGTCATGGCTACTACGAACAACAACCTACCAACCCTACGTGGTTTTTTGACAATGGAGCATCTCACCATATCACCAGTGATCTCAACGCGTTACCACTTCATACTCATTATGGTACTGATGAACTTGTCATCGGGGATGGTTTGTCTCTTACCATTACTCACGTTGTCACTTTAACTCTTTATTTCAACACCACATCTTTTAAATTAAAAAATGTTCTATGTATTCCCTCATTATCTCGTAACATTATTGCTATTTCTCGCTTATGTATTGATCATAGTCACATGGTTTGCTGGATACCCCACGTTTTTCGTTTGGGATCGATTGTACCGAAACGCGGTACGAACATGTTCCCGGTGCGCTCGGGATCGTGATTTTGTTCTTCAAATTGGCAATCCAAAAGTTCAATTTGAACGAACCTAATACAGATAGGATGGCGAACTCCATCCATACGAAACTCGTGCCGACCACAATCGGAACATCGAATTAGATTTGAAAGGTCAGACCGTCAGAATTAATTACCAGAAGTTGTAAGGTCTAGTTCGCTCCAAATTCAGTTTTACATTACCTGTACATGATCGTCTATAATAAGCTTACATCCATTCTGAAATTATCCATTCCAGAAATCATAGTTTCAACTCTCAAGTCTCAACTCTCAATTTCAATTGAATTTTTATTAGTCATTTAGTCGTACAAGTATTCCAGAATGGTGTTTGGAAAGAAGCGAATTGTTGACCTTGGTGATGAGCACGACAACCAATCGGAGGCACAATCGGAGTCACGGTCCGCACAGGAGAACGATTTTGTTGACCTTGATGATGAGCAAGACAACAACAATAAGTAATCACAAGGTTAGTATTACCGACTTAACGAGTATGAATATCGATACCTGTATTTATTCCTATTACAGTAGCTTCCATTCTGATGGCTATTTTGTTATTGGATATATTTTATTGTTAGTTTGATTTCTGATAAACATTATTTCTAGTGAAAGGCGGGCATTTGAAAGTCTTTAGGTGCAGTGCCTATGATCTAGTGAAAGACGGTGATAAACTTGATGCTAAAGCTAAGAAGTGCACCTTCATTGAATATGGGTCGAATACTATGAGCTACATGCTTTGGGATTTTGAAAGCAGAAAGTTAGTCAGAAGCAAGCATGCTACATTCAATGAGGCTGAGTTATATAAACACAGAATTACAGCAAACTCACAAGTTCAAAAAGAGTAGGTTGAATTTGAAATTGATGCAAATAAATAAACAACACAGCCAGTCACAAAATCAAACACTGAAATTGAAGTTCCTGAGTTTGCAGATGACGATATGGGTGGAGATGAAGAAGCAGTGGGAGTTTCTGATAGTGGGAGTTCAGAGTCGGAGTTTCTGATAGTGGGAGTTCAGAGTCTGATGATAAACAGTCCCGACCAGTCTCAAAATTAGGTCAGGAGGTCCACCAGAGTCTCCCAACAACCAGAGAGGTATAGTCCTTCGGTCAACTATCTTCTCTTAACTGAAAATGATGAACCAGGAAGTTTCTCTAAAGCTGATAAGATGAAAGATTCGCTTAAGTAGGAGCATGCTATGAAAGATGAGATGAGTTCTTTGATAAAAAATAAAACATAGGTACTAACCAAGCTTCCGCCAGATAAAAGAGCTCTACACAATAAATGGGTCTTCAGGATCAAGGAAGAACATGATGGCTCAAAACAATACAAAGCTCGCTTAGTAGTCAAGGGTTTTTAGCAAAAGAAGGGGGTTGATTACGATGAGATCTTCTCGCCAGTTGGAAAAATGACAACCATCAGATTGGGTCTGAGTCTGGTAGCTGTAGAGGGCTTACATCTAGAACAATTAGATGTTGAGACAACATTTCTACACGGTGACCTTGACGAAGAAATTTATATGACACAATCTGAAGGGTTTCAGGTTGTCCGGAAAAAAAACTGAGTCTGCAAACACGAAAAGAGCTTGTATGGTCTAAAACAGGCACCCAGGCAGTGGTACTTGAAGTTTGATAACTTCATGGAAGGTTGAGGTACAAGAAATGTCAAATGGATCATTGCTGCTATTTGAAGAGGTTCAACAGCTCTTATACCATTATACTACTCTATGTAGATGATATGTTGATTGCAGGGTCAGATATGAAAGAGATCAGCAAGTTAAAGAAAGAAATGTTCAAAGAATTTGAGATGAAAGACTTGGGTCCAGTCAAACAGATACTCGGGATGAGTACCAGAATAAAAAAGATGGATCTTTAACACTATCCCAATAAAAATACGTATGGAAAGTGTTGGAAAGATTCAAGATAAATAATGAAAACACCAGGTCTAGAAACACACCATTAGGAAGTCACTTCAACCTCACCAAAGATCGGTCTCCTAAATCCGAAGAAGAAAGAACAGAGATGGCTAAAATTCCATACGCATCTGCAGTTGGCAGTCTCATGTCTGCACTCGACCAGATATTGCTCATGCAGTTAGGGTAGTTAGTCGGTTTATGTCAGATCCGGGGAAAGAACACTATGAAGAAGATAAGTGGATACTCAGATACTTAAAGGGTACATCTAAAATGGGGTTATGTTTCAAGGGGAAAGATGCAATTCTCTGAGGGTATACTGACTCTGATTTGGGTGGTTGTAAAGGGACATTCAAAAGCACTACAGGGTATGTCTTTACAGTGGTGGGAGGAACAACAGTTAGTTGGATGTCCAGACTTCAGAAAAGTGTAGCTCTATCAACAACAGAGGTTGAATACATGGCTGTAGCTAAAGCTAGTAAAGAGTTAATATGGTTGAAGACTTTTCTTGAAGAATTGGGTAAACTGCAGTCTGGTTACTCATTGTATTGTGACAATGAGAGTGCAGCGAAACTTGCCAAAAATCAAGTCTATCATGGTAAAACAAAACACATTGGGATGAGGTATCATTTTGTTAGAGGATTGATCAGTGATGGAGCAATCGGTTTGAAGAACATCTCAGGTGCGAAAAATCAAGCCGATATGTTTACTAAATCTGTGGTGTTGCATAAGCTAAAGCTTTGCATAGCTTCAGCTGGCCTTCAGGGATAATGTTGAGAAGGCGGGGGTAGCTAGGAGGTGCAAAAATCAAAGGGATTTTACAGAAGTACAAAGGAATGGAATGCAGCTGAACGTGTTTCGAAGCCTCCAAGTGGGAGAATTGTTGGGTGAAGGCTTCGGGTGAATTAATTTGGAGCACTTGGGCTCGGCCGGCCCAAGTTCTAATTAGGCCCAGTTTAGTTAGATTATTAACTAAAGGGATTAACCCTAATTGTAGTCTATATATATACATCTCATTATACTTGTAAAATTTATCACTCAATAAAAGAAAAACACTAGTTGCCCCAAGAGGACATAGGTTGCACACTGCAACTGAACCTCTATAAATCTCTTGTGTCTCTGTTTATTGTTTATTGTTCTTTATTCGTGTGTTTCGTACCAGTTTTATCCTAACAGCATCAACTACTTCTTCTTGAAACAACAATGAAGATTCACATACCTGGGCTACAAACAACGGCTTTATGCCCAACTTGTCGATGAAAGTCTCTGCTATGTCTTTGGATGGTGATCTAGAGGCAATAGCCATGTCAACTCCTTTGTCTTTCAATGCATATAAGATGCCTTTAGCATGAGGATACATAGACGGCATCTCACGCTTGGATCGACATTCACTAAGAATTAACAACAAAAAGAACCTTTTTAAGCTCAAAGACCAAAGAACTTAGGGTCAAAAACAGAAATTCAGGGAGCTCTGTAAGCAATTTACAAGAAAAACATTAAAAAAGCATACACCAAATCCTGTCTTATAAACAAGATACTTTTATATGGGGCCATTTATTATCATTATCTGATATCTGATTTGGGTACAAGGTTTCAAGCATTGAAGCAATAAAATGGTAGAGTAGAGATAAAGGCAAAAGCTTCTTTCCTAAATAGCAACAAGTCCCTATAACTAAATCGATTTTAAAAGTAAAGAGGAGATGTAACAGAAGTCTCTACTCTCTTGATTTGTATAATGTATCTTAGAAATTATATATGACTCCTTTTGTTTTCAGCCTTATGTGGAACTTTAGAAAATGGCTACTTGTACGTTTTCCACTCATCTAAATTGAAGAAGCATCACAATGAATGACTGCAGGTGGTATATAGGATGGTCTCAGAATCCATGAAACCTAGAGTGGCAGATGAGATGACACCATGTTACAAAACCAAATCTTCTATAAAGTGCTATAAGCAACATGATTCATTTATTTCAGATGAACAGCCCAATTGTAACATCTTTAAGACCTCAGTTGTAAATTACTACCTCTATTCCAAAACTATAACAGTTCTCTTCAATTTTATGAAGAAAAACAAACAAATATCTAGCTGTACTAAGGAGAGATTCTTACATGAAATCAGGGATGGTGCGATTTATGTTTTGCGTCAAACAATTTTAGGAAACAATATATGGAACTAAGAATACCCAAAGAAAAAACTCGCGATTCTTAGATCAAGGGTCATATATTTAAAATCGGCCAATTGCGGAAGGAAGATACCAGTAGAACGGCCAGAGAGTGTAGTCGAGGTCAAAGACGACTAAACGAGGCAACACTTGAAATAATCCCAAAATCTCCATCGCCTCGTTCTTCACCTTCTCGTCTCCCATGCCCTCCGACCTTCGCTGTGTTTGCAGATGATGGGCGTCACGACCGCGATATATGTAATATCTTCTCTAATTCTTCTGTTCTAATAGGTTTCATACACGTTTCATTATCACCATTTAATAATGCAAAAATATGGTTAAAAAATTAATACATACGTTAAATACTAATTATATTATGGGAAAAGTGAATACGAAGTTGTTACATATGAAATCCATCAAAACGACCTAGTTTTGATTAAAACACGATTTTATTTCTTTTAAAACACTAGATCGATCAACAAAATTAAAATTTCTAATCAACACTCTACAAACTCCAAATCTAGATCGATGAAATCTAAAATCGGTTGATTCTTCTTCATTCTTGGTCATTCCATTATCCTCCATCAGCTTGCGATTTAAAGAAGACAAAGGTTATGAATCTCAACACCAGGGAAATCACTATTAACTCAAGATGATCTTGCTTTACGGGCAGCAATGGGTATGTTCAAGTTATTGAGCACATGGAAGCTATCATGGAAAAAACGCGAGTAATTTCCAAAGAGAGTTCAAATCATGCACGTGTTAGATTAGAATTTTTTTGTGTGTTTTTTGTATATAAAGTTTATGTATTTATAAGGAGTATAATATTTGTGCAAATGAAAAATAAATGAGTAGTTCTTTTGCATGTGTGTTCTTTTGCAAATGAAAAATTTATAAGGAGTATAATATTTTAGTTTGACATGGTTTAATATTGTATTTTCATTCTAACTTGAGAACATTAAATTTCAATGCGATTCCACATAATGATCTATGTTACACTTATTGTTTCTTATAGTTGGTCATGGTTTTGTCATGTGGATTCAAAGTTCATGTCAAAATATGAGTTATGGGTTAATGAATTAATAGGGTATAGTTAATGACTCAAATGACAATGTCATTGCAAACTAAGATTGCAACAATTAACTATAGTCATGTTAATGTATCGGAATACAGAAACAACAGTCCTTGATTGATGACCAACCATATGAAACACTATGAGAATGAAAATAATTAACATTATACCATGAACAAGAGCATCATCAAACTAACCACTAATCTACTAGTCTAATGAAAAATGTGTAAATCAACACCCCCTTATGTAATAACGGTAGCCTAGATCCATATCGTATAAAGTTAACATCAATTTAACATCCATCTTAAACGAGCAACATGAATCCTTCTTCCAAAAAGGCATAAAAATAGCACGTGACAACTATAGAAAGGTATCCAAACTTTGAACCGACCCGAATGCTCAAAACTCACCAAATTTGGTCAAAAGACAATGTGGAGTTGGTCAACATAACAAAAGCAATACCCTGTCATACTTTGTCCTATAATTAAAAGAGATCCAACTCAGCATATAAGTACCAACATACTTCTAGTTGTAACCCGTCATAAAAACTTTAAGGTGCCACCAACCGACTCAGAGATTGGAGTGTATCTCATTCTTCAGGTATAGTTTTCTTTGATCACAGATCAACAGTCCTTTCTCCCCCTTTCGCACGAACCCACTTTTAGTCGGATCCAAGCTCTTCAAAAACCTAAATAAGAAAATATCTACTGTTCAAATATATCTGAAATATTATAGTGTCTTATTGTCTACAAACCATCACTTAGTCTTATTCTTCAAGTTGATTCACATATCATTCTTCTTTTCTTGTAATGACTCGTCTACCTAAAAAAACAAATTATTAACATTATAATAACAATCGCAAATTATTTATAAATAAAGATCTTACCTTCTTTTTTCTACAACCACTGATGTAATGTCCAAGTTTCTTGCATTAAGAACATCTTCTCTTTTTTGCTGCTTCTAAGGAAGATTTGATTCTAGTCGTATTTTTAGGACGGCCTTTAGTATTAGTATGAACCAGCAGATCACGAACAGTAATCTAAGGCAACATGTTTACTTGTGAACATCCTACATTAGAATCTTGTGAAGCGGTCTCACAAAATTTTTTCAAAGGCTTTGATCCTCTAAAAACTTTAACATCATGTTGTTTAGTTCTTTATCTCGGATAGAGAGTCTTTTGCTTGTTTGATTGTTTTTCTAAAATTTGATTGAACACACCATAAAGTTAACGCACTGACTTCATTCCCACGAATGGCGTCGAGCCTAATAGTGCAATTATCCAGCTTATACCTAGCATCAAATGTCCACCTAGGAAGAATATAATGATTGGAAAGGGTTTCAACTTGTCTTTTCTTCAAGATGTATAAGATATGTTTGCATAATATCCTATGTGTTTTGAACTTTGCATATGAACATGTGCATCTATCTTAGCTGAGAGACGAAAGTTAACAATTCTCCAATATATTTTGTCTAACATCCACTTGTCCAACCTTATACTTGATTTCTTCTGAACTCCTACTGATTGTCTCATGAGTTAAATTAAATGTAGCTTCAGTTCATTCCTTCTTGAATACATCAAATAGCTATTTTATGTAACGTGAAATTGCTTTTGCCTCTATCATATTAACAGAAGAAAGAATTGGCTTAGAGTTCATGGTCTTGAAGTCTTCATCTTCTTTAGCAGCCCTTCGAGCATCAATGGCTTTGTCATATTGTATTATAAACTCATTTAACATGGTCTTTGATTTACATATCCGTCAATAAAAGAATGAAAGCTTTCACTTCTTTCGTTTGATGACACGCCAGCAATAAAACGATCCTTTAAATATGCTTTAGCCTAATATTTACCTGGGTATGCATCTCTGTTATCCAATTGCCACTTTCAAATGCATATTTACCACATAAGAATTTTCCACGAGTTTCAAATTCTTTAACAATATTACTCTGAAAGTCAGTATAACAAACTTCAATAGGTCAAAGATGTTTGATCTCATGTCTCTTAATATGCCATGAAAAATAACGATGACGACTTTCTCCAAAAACTTTCTTTATTGTATTGCCAATAGTTTTATCTTGATCAGTAATTATTGCAATGGATGCTTGTAGAACATGCACTTTAAAAAGATTTGAAATAACCATTCAAAAGTATCTTGTTTCTCATTCACTAATAGTCACCACCAAAAAGTATGGACTGACCATGATGATTCATACCGACAAATTGTAAGGCCCCGTTCCCGGCACCTCACAGTTGGTCATTCATCGCACATAAATCCTACTATTATTTAAATCATCACAGCGGAATCAGTAAAAGAACTTTTTATTTCAATATAAATGCTTTTGCAAAGTAATACAACACTCATTACAAATATCGTTTGCTTCCATTACAATACAAAAACATTAAACAAAAGAATGCCATCCCAAAAGAGCTGAGTAGCCGCCTCGTGCCATCCTCAGCAACACTACCTGTCAACTGAAAACACATAAAAAGTCAGCGTTGCTGAGTGGGTTCTAGTTTTATAACAAAACATACTTTACTTTCATTAAAACTGTTTTCTTTACTGTTATGCTATCACACATCATACGTACACATAGATAATATCATTATTATCTTCTTTTCTCATTCTTTCATTCATTCGTTCTTTATCTTTAACTTTCATTCATTCTCTGTCTTTCGTTCGTTGATTATCTATCTTTAACTATCATTCGTTCTCTGTCTTTCGTTCGTTCATTATCTATCTTTAACTATCATTCGTTCTCTGTCTTTTGTTTGTTCATTCATTGTCTATTATTCATTCTCTGTACGTCTTTAACTGTCTTACTCTTTCATCTTTATCTCTTTTCTTTACACCTCCCGTAAACCTTACCTTTCTGTATCATGGTACTTGACTTAGGCCTGTCATAGACCTTCTATAACGGTGCATCGCACCTCCTGGCCACAGTACCTAAGGTAAAGCTTAAGGGTACTATCACTATAAACAATACCTTTCTGTATCGTGGTGCTGGACCTAGGTCTATGTAATAGACCTTCTATAACAGTGCATCGCACCTCCTGGCCACAGCACCTAAGGTAGAGTTTAAGTGTACCATAGCCACATGCAACATCCTTCTGTAATCATGGTACTGGACCTAAGCCTATCATAGACCTTCTATATCGGTGCACCGCACCCTCCTGGTCACAGTACCTAGGATATGCAGCGATGATTCTATACCGTGATCGATCTCAATGTCAGGATTTTACCCTCCTCATGGCACACAGCCACGATTACTGAGGTCGCAAGACAAGGATCCCCTATCGAGTCTGTTGCAACAACATGGTTGCTCACCTCCTTTATTTGCTTGCAAGACTTTATTACTCTCATCCATTATTAATGCATGCATTCTTTCATCTTGTTCCTCTTCTATTATCTTTCACTTTACGTTACACAATTCTTTCATTTCATTTAATTAATCATAACACGTAAAGCCATAGAAAGATAAACACGTATCGAAACAAGGAACATCGACATTTACAAATCATTAGTCATCACTATCATACAGGGCTACATCATACTTAACATACATACGGAAAGATGCTCATACATCGATACAAGGAACAACGACACTTACAAGTCATCAGTCATCAGCATTATATAGGGCCACATCATACTTAACATACAAACATCATGCATAAACATGCAACACTATCATCATCGTGCCCAATATAACTTCTAAAGCCTCAACGGCCATCTCACATATACTTACGGGAACTATCACATCATTACTTACTCCTTCTCTTTTCCCGAAAGTAAGTACTTAAACTATGTCTCTCATTGTACACAACAGACCTATTTGGGCGATTGGACATCCTTCAGTCGCAGGTCTCCATGCGACTGAATAGTGTGTGATTTGTAACGCCCGGAAATTTCTTTCTGAAGTGTTATGCGACTGGAGGCTCAGGCGCATGGAAATCAGGCGACTGGAGCTTTATACGCATGGAGTCGCACGACTGGAGCTCCATACGCATGACAATCGTACGACTGGAGGTCCAATCGCACGAAGCTCAGGCGACTGGAGTGCCCACACGACTGGAGCTCGGGCGACTGGACGGGGGTATTTAAGGGAGAGGGCAGCTCTTACCCTCTCCCCACACTTGCAAACTCAGTTAGAAAAGGAGAGAAGAGCGAAAGAAGAGGAAAAAGAGAGAAAAGCGTGATTCGGGCTTGAAACTCGTCGAGCAACTAGTCCAAACGGAACTCTTCATCTTCTTATTGCTTGGGTGAGTTTTAGGACCCCACATTTACTTGTTTTCAAACGATTTGGGGCTGGAACACATTTAAACCCGATTTTGAAAAGTGTATGTTTGACCCATTTGAATGTAATCATGTATAGTATGTTTGAAGTATGATTTTGGACTTGTATGAGCTTGTAAGATGTCCTAGTATGTTTCCCCAAGGTTTGGGAGGGTTAAATTTGGGTCTGGAATGAGTTAGAAGGGTTTAAAGGCCGTAGGTCGCGGCTCCAACCCGAGATGAACTCCAGTCGCTGCCCAGTTAGGGCTAGACGACTGGAAGGCCAATCGCACGACTGAGGATCGACTGAGGTTCATTCGTACGACTGAGGCTCAATCGCATGACTGGAGGTTTAGTCGCACGAATGGTCACACGGCTGAGAGCCCAGTCGCATAGGTGCTCAGTCGCACAGGTTCATTCGCACGACTGAGGGCCAAGTCGCATAGGAGTTCAGTCGCACAGGTTCATTCGCACGACTGAGGGCCCAGTCGCATAGGAGTACAATCACATAACGTTCAGTCGCATGGTGGCCATGCGATTGAAGGATGCCCAGTCGCCCAAATAGGGCGGCTGAACCTGAGGAGATGCATAGTTGATGTATGTTATGCAAGTGTGATGCTTTGCATGATAATGTATGATTGATATGCGTATGTTCCTTATGATATTGTATGTTTATCCTTCTAAAACTTTACGTATTATGATAATGAATGAACAAAGTAGTATGTAACGTAAAGTGAAAAATAATAAAAGAGGAACATGACGATGAATGCATGTATTAATGAATGAATGAAAAGAAATATGATGACGAATACATGCATTAATGAACGAACGAAAGAAGTCTTGCAAGCATTGGATAAGGAAAAAGGGTCCTTCTTTGTGATTGACCATACGTGTGGTGCCTCTACTGCTTACCTCTAGCACTGTGGCACCATGTTTAGCTGTCTCTCCATTGACTTCGTCCCAGTAGCTAAGACTGTTTGGGGTATAGCCTATGGTATTGGTACAAATGATATCCACTGTGCAAGTAAAGTCATAACGAAACCAGATCCTTGTCATTCGACCACAGTAATCATGGCTGAGTGCCATGAAGTGGGTAAAGGCTGACAGGATCTAGACAATGAACGAATGAATGAAAGAATGAAGGATGAAGATAATAGTAAATATTATCTGAATATATGTATGAGGTATGTTCACGAACGAAATGTCGTAACGAATGAACGAAACGGGATCCTTGTCATTCGACCACAGTAATCATGGCTGTGTGCCATGAAGTGGGTAAAGCCTGACAGGATCTATATAAGAACTGAATGATAATGATGTATAACGAACGAATGAATGAACGAAAGGGATAATAAGGATATTATCTGTATGTACGTATGATGTATGATCGCGTGAAAGAAAAGAATGGGTTTTAATGAAAACGTAGTATGTTTATTATAAAACTAGAACTTACTCAGCAACGCTGACTTTTTATGTGTTTCCAGTTGACATGTAGTGTTGCTGAGGATGGCATGAGGCGGCTACTCAGCTCTTTTGGGATGACATTCTTTTGCTTATAATGTTGCAATATTTTATGTTGCATGCAAGTGTTCCTTGAGGATCCCGATAAACGAGATTACTTAAGGAATCTTTTTTAGGTTTAGTTTTAATAGTTCTGTACTAAAGGTCACTGTTTATGACCATTTTGTAATTAATAACGATGTAATATTTTGCTTAATGCTTTTGTGATGTAATACAACAATAGATATTTTGTAATTGTTGTCCGTTGTATTAACTGGCAAAAGCATTTATAGTAAATTGAAAGTTAATTCAAAGTTTCCGCTGCACGATTTTATTATGTTAATGAAATTATATGTTTTACATGCGATGATAGACCAACTGTGAGGTGCCCGGGAACGGGGTCTTACAGTGAGTCTTTAGAGTGGTAACGGAAAGTTGGCCAGCTTTATGAAAAAGTTGATCAGAGAAAGCATGTCTTTTCTATATTCGAAAGAAATCAGTCTTCAGTCTTTGGCTTCGGAGACTTTGTCCTTGAAGCTTCAAAGATTTTATCTTTGGCTTCGTAAGATTTGGTATTTGGCTTTAGAAGATTTAACTCTTAGAATATTTTTAATGAGTAGTGTAAAACTTCCGAACTAACTTGTACTATGTACATCATGCATGCATGCTGGAAGCTCTTTGTTTACTTTGGTTGCATCAGTCTTTCAAGTATAATCTTACAATATGTGTCCACTTATATAATCAATTATTATAATTAGTATTAAAGTGATATTTATAGGAGTTTTCAAAAAATATAAAATTTAAAATGTTGAAGGTCTAATGACTATTTTTTAATGTTAGTCAATAAGCCTTATCCCCTTAATGTGAGACCTTCACACCCCATTCACGTTTAGGGGTGGCATTTCGTTCTATTATTGGCTAAGATGGCACTCATGCCCTCCGTACACAAAACTTATAACAAAATGATTTGTTTTATAATGACTCCTAATCTTTCATGTTATATGTGCTAATTTAAACCTTTGACATATGTCATGTTTTTGTAAGGATGCACATTTTCTTGTCTATAAAAGGAAAACATCCCGTTCATTTGTAATTCATTATTGGAAAGAAATAAAGAATTTCTTCTTATACTTATCTCTAGCTTCTCTCTCACTTTAAACCTTTGAATCTTTTCTAGTTTTAAGTCTTTCTCTTAATGTCTTTCTTGAGTTTTTCATAAGTCTTACCGGTCTTCGAGTCTTTCTCCTAGATGCAGTTTGTTTTTTCAGAGAAAATATTTGTAGTCTGATTGTAAAGCCCTGATCCCAGGAAACCTCACAGTTGGTCATTCACAACGAAAACATAGATTTAAAACATTCGTTTACGTATATATGTATATATATTGCAGCGAAAAGATATAGTAATTGCAATTCATTACAAAATAGTTAAATTAAAATATAAACATTGTCTTTAAACATCAAATACTCTTTAAAATCCTCTTAAATTCTTCTTCATCAGGGATGCCATTCTTTAGATGCCAAGAAGCTTTAGATCCATGCTCCTATCCCATAAGCCCTAACGCTCACCTGTCAACTAATATGCATAAAAAAGTCAGTTTCGCTGAGTGAATTCAAGGTTTACTTTGTTAAATAACTTTTGTGAGAGGTATTAGCTTTAACATTTGAAAATAATCATCATCTATCAGAACATTGATACATACGGGTTATCGCTTTATCGGTGCTTTGCCATTACTTGTTAATTATTACTCTTCTTCATCCGTCAATTCCCAGTTACTATCGGTGCCTGTGATAAACACAGGACTTTACCGACACGCCAATTTAGGCCTTACTGTCGTACCCAAACAGGCCATTAT
>BJCO01817780.1:0-11444 GCA_018326465.1 Flaveria floridana | reverse complement strand
ACGTGGGGATGGCTACTCGGCGGGGCAAGACTGACATCCATTCATGTTTTGACAATACTGTTGTTTTGTAATTCATTCAACTAATCTTTTTGTGACTCATGAACTACAATGTATTGCTTAACAACAGTGTTTATAATGGATGAATGGTTTTTGTTAAATTAATTCCGCTGGTTAAAACTATAATATGTAATGTTTTATGCTGTGAATAACCAACTGTGTGGTCTCCGGGAACGGGGCCTTACACCAACAATTTCTCCCCAACCGTTGTGAACCTCAAAACTAAAGTCAAAGGTATTAGTCATCGTTTCCTGAAAAAGCATACTCAAAATAGTCAACAACAGTTGGTGAGAACATAGGTTTATTTCCAGACAAAATAATTTTGTTGATGTATCAATTACAACCAAACCTGCACAACATAATCATACTGTCACGAATATTCACAAAATCAGATAATATTACATCTCAACCCCTATTCGGTTAGGTGCAGGAAAATAGCATCACAACACTCATCTTGTTGGTGTAAATATTCTCCTAAGTAGCGCTACTAATATTATTAGACGGTTCCTCATTCGAACTAATGGTTGTATCGTAAATGATAGTAAGTCTCAAAATATTTTCAAAATAATACATCAACGTCATCTTGTTGGTGTAAATATTCTCCTAAGTAGCGCTACTAATATTATTAGACGGTTCCTCATTCGAACTAATGGTTGTATCGCAAATGACAGTAAGTCTCAAAAGTGGAACCTATAAAATAATTCACAAATTAGACATTAATTTCTTTAAAATTTTTAGAACCACAGATTTATTTAACTTTTGAAAGTTCAGCTATAAAATAGTCAAATGATGTTACCATAAAATTCTCCACATTTATTTTACTATACATAAATACTTATAATTAGTCCAAAGTCTCCATAAATTATCAAAATTAGCTAAGGTTACTCAAAAATTACTAAAAATTTACAGAATGTTATTTCAATAGTTTGTAACATCTCATAATTTTTATAACATCTTATTCCGAACAGATTGTTTTCTGTAATTTCCATAGTGTTCCCAAAATTCATTAAAAATAGTTTCTTTAGTTCATAAATTCCTAAACTTTTATGAAAGTTTCATATATAAAATAGAACATCATATAAATATATCAAAGTCTAACTAGTAGTAGATCGGTTTCTGTAAGTTTTACAATAATCTTAATATTTAGAAAAAATAGTTATGTAATTCCAAAAATTATGAAATTTAAATATTCTGTAGATTCAGATTTAATATTACATCCATGATTTTCTCATAATTTATTAAATAACCTAAGTATTTATGTCGATTTTCCTATTGCAGAACACATAAAAATTCATATCTCAATTATAATAAAGAGATAAATTCTGAAATAATTCTAGACACCTTTATACTTCAGAAATATCATTATTTGAATTTATTAGAATTTTCTCGAATTATTTTATATTTTTAAGCATTTTCTTTATTTAAAACAATTTGTATAAATTGTTATATTCATCATAATTTTGTCAAAATTTACAGAATAATGTTTCAGTATCTAAATAAAGGTTTTTCAATGTTTATTCCCACAATCGCAATTACTTAGTATTTTACTTATTTTTCCTTAATATTACATGGTTATATTTCATAAATTTCCAAAATATCCTTTTTGTCATAAGATTTCAAATTTTATTACTGTAATTTGATGGGAATTAAAGTTTTCAAGACCTTTTGAGATTTGTTTTGGTGTATATATACCAAAACTACTTTCTATATGTGTTTGTAACACATATGTAAATCTATGGTATTAAATATTTTAGAAATACCTTAGCCTTGTCTTGAGTTCTTGTTTTGAGAAGATGGTTAACTTGGGTGTTTGTTTTGTGTGTAGAACCGAGAGATGGAGAGGGAATCAAAAGGTGGTACAAGGTGATGGTTACGGTTGGTGATGTTGGTGTGGTTGTGCTACGGGTAATGGAGGATATGATTGTGGCATGTGGTTGTTGTTTTAGAGAAATCCCGAGAGAGAGAGAAGAAAAAGGGTGGTGGTTGTGGTTATGGTGCTGATGTTCAAGGAAAGTCCCGAGAGACAAGGTTACAAAGGGTGATGTGATTGCAAAGGGGGTGGTGCGGTTGGAGTTGTCCACAAGGGAGGTTCTTATGGTGCTTGGTTGAGTTATGCAATCATAACCTAAGGTGTAGCTTAGGTGAGTCAAATGGGGAGGTGGCGCGGTTCTAAGGTGACTTTAGCCAGGAGATTGCCACCTAGCCCCCTCTTGTAATTACTGTGGTAATGTTGTGGCAGATGGTGGTAGTACTAGGGTGGTGAGGTGGCGGTTTAGAGGGATGGTGTGTGGGAATGCAAGGTGGCGGTTTGTAGGAGGCAACTAGTAACCGAGAGGCATGGGGAAGGTTGTTTGGTGTTTTTAGCTTAATGCAAATCTTGGTTTTTAATTAATGTTTTGAAGGTTTGATTTGATTGTGTTTGTTTTGATTTTAATTCCCTTAATTTGTATATATATATATGGATGTTTTTATCGATATGTGTTAATACATGCATATGTAAACTTTAAAAGACATGTATCCATGCTTGTTTATATACATATATGTAGTAATCATAAGTCTAAGTCATAGGTATATACATACATGTATATATATGCAGAAGTATGTTTTCTTAATTCATATACGTGCATGTAAACATGCATATTAGATTTTTATACATGCATGCAAGCATATGAAATCTCCATATATATGCATGCATACGCGAATTCCTAATATATACATGCATGCACACGTAAGTTGTTCTCAATATATATGCATGCATACGTAAATTTTTCATATATATATATATATATACTGGACATAATAATATATAAGTATGACATGTATATGTATACATAATAATGTAGAATGTTTAAAATAAAATCGTTTATTATTTTCAGGGTTGTCACATTATGTTTCTCCTAATTAGTGTTATTACTTTATGCTACTTTGATTAAACTTATTAATATATTGTTCTAACAAAAAGAAGGAGTGAACGAATAGCCGTACGTTATCTCAACAAGTACACTAATTATGAATCAATAACGATTGTATTAGACAATGATCATGATGATGTGATTGAGCAAGATACTAGAGAAAAAAATGATGAAATGAACAGTTCAACATAATGATACTGGTATGAAAACTAAATAGACAAATATCAGTAGTTTTAATATTTAATGCTATTAAAATTTATAGAGCTGTCAGCTATAACTTACAATATTTATAGCAGGTGCTAAGCTTGGTTCTTTGAAAGTCATAACTTAAACTAAAAAGCGGAAGCATAATGATACCAACATTCAACCTATAAATGATTCTAAAGGTGTACAAAGGAAGAAGAAACTTGCACAAAGGGTACTATATTGTTTACTCTTGACTAAGAATTGTTAGTTAAAATCTAACTAATTAAATGATTCATGTGGATTTAAATAATTTTCATAAGGAGGACGGGGACAGCCAAAAAAGTAATACTTCAGACAGATCCTGATGATGATTTTGTAAATCCTCCTAAAGGAAAGAAGGTGGAGGTTACATAATGTAAAAGTGCTATTCAAGGATATGTAGAAGTCTTAAAAAAAAGAGTTAGAAATAGGACAACACCAAAGCATCTCATTGAGCTAGTGAAAAACCTAAGCGAAGATAAAAAAAATATGGTGAATAATATCGGTTTCTCTGGCATCTTAGGTATTAACATACACAAAGTGCCTATAATTCTAGGAAACTAGTTGTTAAGGAATTATTATCATAATACAAGCATGTTAAACGTAGGATTACATATGATAGAGATTACTAGCCAATTGGTACATGAGTTATTAGCAATACCAATCTCAAGTAAAAGTGTGAAACAAGTTTTACGACCAACTAAAACAGATCCTGTAGTTAGAGAGGGAGGGATCAATTTGGATTAGGGCCAAAATTAAAATAAGTTGAAGAAGTAATTCAACACATAAAAAATTCCAGGGACAATGGTAGGTTGTTTACACTCAATTTCTTAGTAATCTAGAACACGGTTATGGGTTTCACTACAAAAGGGACAAAATGTAACATGCGGTTCCTGCCTTCGTTGAGACATGGCGTTGATATATCCAAGATGGATTGGCGTGGCTGTATTCTCCATAATTTAAAATCAACCAAAAGAAAATGGAGTGGATTGGAGTCATACAATAGGCCTTTACCATTATTGGTGGTTAGAATTCTTCATTTAATAATAATTTTAACCATGCCTTTAGTTATGTTTGAAAACAACATGTAGTTATTTGTATTAGATTCATGATGTTTGAAATATTTCATGTAGATAGCATATGCTCATGATAGAGGGAAGCATATATGTAAAAGTTTGCCCGCAATTTAATATTATAATGATACAAACCTATACATGTTCGAAACTGGTTTGATTTGCGGAGGTGATGGCTTCATGTGCTCCATATCACCGGCTCAGACATCTACACCCAAGCAAGATAAGCATAAAGAAAAACGGATAAAAAGAAGACATGATGGTGGAAAACAACATGGTTTTGTAGAAACTGTTGTTAGCAAAGACATATGCCAAAACAAACAGACATCTACACCTAGTCAAGGTAATGCTAAAGAAAAAAGAACCAAAATAAGACATGATGGTGGAAAAAAAACATGGTGGAGAAAAAATATTAGCAATGCTGTAGGGTTAAAGAAGTAGAGCAAAAGAAAAATGGTGGAATGGGAGATAATGATTTTAATGACGTTGATTAAATGCCAAAAGAGAAAGAATCTGGTCCTAATGTTGATGCTTTAGATAATGGAATTGAACCAGGGAAAGAGTTACCAATAAAAAATGTTCGATGATGTAATGGAGGAGTTGGTAGGTCAAATAAAGCCAAATGATGCAAGTGTAAGTTTTGTATGAACATATAGTATGTGTTTATTATAATAGCACATAATGTAATAAATAGGTTGTAATTCTAACACATGAAATGAAAATTCTGTGTAAGAGTGGAAATTTCTACTTCATAAAAAATTGGTGAGCTGAATGACTTGATAGATGCAGGGAAAGAATTGTTTAGCGAAGCTATTAATATGTATCCAAATGATGTGGATATTCAGATAATATCAGGGCTATGGAAGGAAAGACTTTCACAACACCCACGTGAAGAGTTTAATGCTCAAACAGGTAATGTGAATGTTTCCAAGGGTGATGATAATACAAAAACATATAATAGCATGAATTGTGAAAAGATAAATAGAGATGCTGGACATGAAAAACCTACGGATATCCAAGGAGATAAGGTGGACAATGCTGTGAATACCGATAGAAGTGGGAAAGAATTGAATGACAAGAATAATGTAATGACAACAAAAGATGTTTTTGGAACAATACAATTTACTGAGACCCAATTCCAAGAAATAGATTAAGTCTGCATAGAATTCATAAAATATCAAGAGAAGGCGAAGGTTTTTAGAAACAGCCTGCCTAGGGATAGACCGTGCTTTGATCTAATGAGCCAATTGATACCAATCGGTCAGTGAGGGACCAGTGGTAGTATTACAGAAGCTGACATAGAAAAATCAAAAGGGGGATATGGAAGGTATATAGTCATACGTAGAAAAAGACTTTAATGATGTTATGCCTATCAATTTTTGTATACCTGATCAAGAAAATCCAAAGACGAGACAAAGACCAGCTTGGTTGAGGAAGCTACCGGATACTATAAAATCCCTATTTGCAAATAAGAAGGTGTCGTTATTCAAGAAGCGATCAAAGCCGAGGATAACGTAGTAAACACAATATTCGCAGCGTATAAGGATAAATAGTAAGAATAATAGCTTCAAATATACATCATGATACAATAATTTTGGAAAATATACAAAGTAACCATGTTTAATTTGTATGTATAGGAAGTTCGTGTTTGAAACTGAAAATGTGATAGTTGAAACATTATATCCGGGAGTGGAGATACATATTATCATCTTGGATGCCTTGTTGATGGTGCTTTGATAATTGGTTAATATGCATGCACGTATCATCGTTAATATTTTGTTTTTAATATACTTTATGTATCAAATGGTATTACTTTGTTACGTGTTTGAAATGTAGGTTAAATGAATCTTAATGAACATTGTTTGAGAAGGATACAAAGGATAATAAGACTACGGCTTGAAAGGTGCTGAAAATGAAGATAATTGTGCAAACTGTAGGGAGGCCGTAAGCTACGGCCTGAGGCCGTAACTTACGGCCCTGTGCTGAGTCCGTCTATGAACCCCGGAAGACAGCAGGTTTGGTCATCTGGTTGTAGGTAGGTTGTAACCTACAGACTATAGGCCGTAAGTTACTATCTAACGTGATATTTTAAGGATTGTTTCAAATTTTAAAACCTATTTAGTCCCTAACATTAGGGTTTCGAAAAGACTTGCCTCCAATCCCAAGAACGAATCTTTGGACTATTTTGAGCCATTAGAACTCTCTTTAATCATAAACTGATCAAGGATTCACATGCACAAAGTGAATATTGAAAAGATTATGATGAAGATGCAAGTCTAAACCATCTGTGATCATCTCCGGGTGGACGATTGTGATTGGATCATGCATGCTTGTGTTTTTACCGAGTCAAGACACAAACTTTATTGTTTAACAACTTTCTTAGTTTATATGTTTTGAATCATGTGTTGATTAAAGATTCTTGTTAGTGGATTTTGTTTTAGTATTTGTTTAAGCTTCAAAATAAAAACAAAAAGAAAAATAATTAAAAAATTAAAAAGAAAAAAAATAGTAAAAACTAAAAAATCTAAAAATATTATTTGTTTTCTTAGTTTGTTTTATTTGTTCATCTTTACTCTGGGTATTCTAGTTGTTTTTTTAGGGTAATTTTCTTACAGGTTTAATAGAATCATGGATTGGGATTGGGATTAGGATGATGATTATGATCCATGTATTTGTTACGGGAGCGATTGTCACTGGGTTCAAGATTGTCCACTGTTTGAGAGCAAATACAAAAACATAGAAAGAAGATGTTCTTATTAGAGACGGCAAAAGGGATATGTTATAGCAGACTATAAAGATAAAAAGACACCCTCATATTATTCATACTATGAACAAATTCCATCATCCAATTATCAAGAATATTATCATGTAAACATGAATTACCATTATGCCCAAGAGAGGAATTTTACCAACTATGAACCTAAGATGTTACATTTCTCAAGTTATCAAGAGGAGTGCGATGACAACTACAATGAATATCCTCAGTTGGCATACAAGGAGCCATAAGACTCAATGAATTCTAAGCTTGATGCAATCATTTACATGATGGTGGAAATAAAAAAGGAGGACAAGCTAAGAGACAAAACATTTGAGGCTTTGGTTAAGCAAGTTGGCCAACTTCCTAATGATGTGTCCAAATTTAAAAGAGAACAAGGTGAGTTGGCCAAAAGTATCGTGGTTGATAGTGATGAGGTGGAAGAGGTAATGGGTCTACTAGAGCCTAAATCTGATTGTTTAAATTTAATTGAAGTCATAGCATCTCTAGAGGAGCCAAAGCCTAAAACAATCCAAGTTTATCCCGACCCTTCTTCTGTGCTTATTACTCCAACCACCAAAGTTGTAGAAGAAGATTTGAAGACAAAGATGAAGAAAGTAACACCGATATACATTGGATGATTTTTTAAGAAGTGGCTCCGTAACAACTACTTTGCTTACTTATCAACTAGTGGGAAACTCTTATTGAAATGGCATGTCAACTACCGAGCGCTTGTCGGGAATTCAGTTGGAAAATGTTCATTTAAACCACTATAACTATATCAGGTACGGTCTGGCTGAAGACCTAAAACTTAGCACTTTCCGAGAGGCAACTCGAAGAACTTTGTGAGTATGTTTACTAGAAAGCCTCACGAGACTTCACTCGTCCACTCGAGCCTATCGAAATGTTTAAAAGGCTTGTTGTATATGCTAAATGCAACCGTGATTCCTACGAAAGTAAGTTTAGAAAATTTTATTTTATTTATTTATTTATTTAGTGTTTTTTTCATGTTTCTCTTCTATGTACATTGTTGTAGTTCAAGCACAAGATGCAAATACTCAAGTGTGGGGATGCACAGTGATGTCCTACTGATCAGGTCTATGTACTCTCTCTTCATCTTACTTTTTTGGTTTGTGTGGTGTGTTTTTTTTTTCATTTGTTTATGTACATGCTGGTGTAACAAACTTGTTGGTTTTAGGAATGTGTTTAATTTAAAGTTTAGTTAATTTTGAGTCTTGGTATGCATATCACAATGATGAGGGATTTAACCTTGCACTTAGGGAAACTAAGGTTTTAATAAACCCATTATACATTGGGGACAATATATCCTATGTGTGGGGATGAGGTGATTAGGAACTTTAAAAATCCTAAAAATTTGAAAATATTTTGAAGAAAAAAGAAGCTTCTAAACGAACTTAATTGTGAATCAAACCTAATTTCTCAATGTAAATCGCTAAGTATCACTTGCTTGTGTACATGTGGAGATCCCTTGGCATGGTTAACTATAAGTAATAGGAAAGTATGTCCAACAGGTAGCTAGTTTTCTATAAAATCAAGTAGGATTGCCTAGTTAGGTGTAGCAACTAGATAGTGGACAACATGCATGTTTCATATGTTTAACCCATTCCTTCATTTCCATTAGAGTTTGAGCCTAATTAAGCAATTTTTTTATGATTTGCTTAGTCGCTCTATTCTTATTGCATTGAGTGTGTACCATAATGTGCATTTATTTTAGAACTTGTATAACTAATGCATGCTGAGATCATGAACTATTACTTTGCACAAACATGATAGAGGCATTAGGATAGCCATTTTGTTAGAACTTTTCATTTGATTTCCCTACCTTAACATGTTACCTTTAGATGCCCCTTTGAACCCCAACTTGTTATTTGAATGAGCCACATCATTAACCCTATTAAACTTTTAGCCTTTTCAGTTAAGCCGCATGGTGAAGTCCAATTTGTGACGTGTCTAAGTTTTCTAGTATTTTTTTTCTTTATAGTTGAAGTGTGTTAGATAGTTTCAACAATAAATATGCCTGATATATATATGAAAAAAATTTAAAAAAGAGAAAAATAAAAAAAAGACGGCTATATATGAGGTTAAAATGACCATAGTATGGAGCAACAAAAATAATGTGAATTCTAGTAGTGTGTTCGGGTCAATATGATCCAAGTTTATAATAGTAGGTGTAGTTTTTAGATTTAGCATGTATAGATAGGATTTCATTCACCATTAGCCACTTTAAATTCTTTTACACACCCTTAAACCTAGCCTAACATTACAACCCTTGAAAGACCTCTTGATTTGTGTATTGTACTATGTTAGTTGAGGGAGATGTGATTGTTATACGAGCTTATAATAATAATGTGCATTATTGGTTTGAGTGTTCCAAATATACTAGTATATAATCACCAGTCCATAAATCAACCCGAGAGGAGTGATAATGCGAGAGATGTGAATGCATGTGTGTTGGAAGCTGAAGGTAAGTTATGTTGGGTTAGGTGATCCTAAGTTTTCAAATAGGCAGTTACTTGTTGGGTTGTCTTTCTAGAATGATATAAAAGTTAGAGCCAGGTATGCCTTTGGATCTTAACTCACACAAGGTTAAAATATTATTAACGTATTTGAGTGATTAGTGTTGATGTAACACCTGGATATTTTAAAAAGATTGTAAAAGAAGAATAAAAAAAGGAAATATAATTTAACCCAAAGTGAGGGGTTAAACATGTTCAAAGTACAAAATATTATATAATTTTGTTCAAAAGTAGCATGGCCGCCCGTACTGTAACACCCGATTATTTATCTCTTTTAAAGCCGACGAAAGAAGAGAAAGAAATAAAGTCCGAAGTCGGGGGACCAAACTTGCCAAAACAGGGGAAAGTTGTCAATATGAGGGATTAAGAGGGGGAGGGCAGCCACTTCCTCCCCACTCTTAAGAAAAACACAGCCAAAAAGAGAGAAGAGAGAAAGAAGAGAGGAAGATGAGAAAAGTGGTAATTCGGGCTCGAAATTTGTCGTGTAGCTAGTCCAAACGAAGCTATTCATCTTCTTCTAGTTTGTGTGAGTTCTAGGACCCCTATTTTACTCGTTTTCAACTGATTTTAGGGTTGGAACACATAGAAACCCGTTATTTGAAAATGTGTGTGTTTGACCCATTTGGGTGTGATTGTGTATAGTGTGTTTAGAGTGCGTTTCGGGCTTGTATGTGCTTGTATGGTATCATAGTATGTTTCCCTAAGGCTTAGGAGGGTTGATTTAGGCTTAGAATGAGTTTGGAAGGGGTTTGGAGGTTGAAACCGTGACTGCAGTTCGGGATGAACTATAGTCTGCGCCCAGTTAGGGCTAGAGACTGAGGGAAGACTGAGGGACGACTGAGGTTAAATCACATGATTGAAGTTCAATCGCACGACTGGGGGTCCAGTCGCATGGTAGGTCATACGACTGAGAGCCCAGTCGCATAGGTGCTCAGTCCCATAGGTGTTCAATCGCACGACTGAGAGCCCAGTCGCATAGGTGTTCAATCGCACGACTGAGAGCTCAGTCGCATAGGTCCCTTCGCATAGTGTCCAACCGCACGATTGAGAGTCCCTTCGCACGATTGGAGATTCAGTCACATGGGACTTCATTCGTATTGGTCTAGTCGCATGATGTTCAGTCGCATGGAGGCCATGCGACTGAAGGGTGCCCAATCGCCCAAATAGGGCTGTTGTGTACGAGGAGAGGCATAGTTAAGTATGAAGTTGCGATGTATGATGGTGATGACTGATGACTGGTAAATGTCGATGTTCCTTGTTTCGATACGTGTTATTCTTTTCGTGGCCTTACGTGTTATGATTAATGAATGTAATGAAAGTATTATGTACGTAAAGCAAAAGATAATGAAAGAGGAACATGATGAATGAATGCATGCATTAATAATGAATGGGAGTAATAAAGTCTTGCAAGCAAATAAATGAGGTGAGCAACCTTGTTGTTGCAACAGACTCGATATAGGATCCTTGTCTTGCGACCTCAGTAATCGTGGCTGTGTGCCACGAAGAGGGTAAAATCCTGACACTGTGATTGATCATGTATATAGAACCATCGTTGCATATCCTAGGTACTATGACTAGGAGGGTGCGGTGCGCCGATATAGAAGGACTATGATAGGGCTAGGTCCAGTACTACCATACAGAAGGATGTTGCATGTGGCAATGGTACACTTATACTCTACCTTAGGTGCTGTGGCCAGGAGGGTGCGGTGCGCCGATATAGAAGGTCTATGATAGGCCTAGGTCCAGCACCATGATACAGAAAGGTATTGTATATAGTGGTAGTACCCCTAAACTTTATCTTAGGTACTGTGGCCAGGAGGTGCGATGCACCGTTATAGAAGGTCTATGATAGGCCTAGGTCCAGTACCACGATACAGAAAGGTAA
>BJCO01817779.1:0-10462 GCA_018326465.1 Flaveria floridana | reverse complement strand
TTGTCACTTTTAAAACCCCAAAAACCCAAACCCGGGTTTTTCACCAAATGGAGCAATTTAGCTACGTTTCTTACCTTGATTCTTGTAGATTAGGAGTCCACAAACACCAGCCTTCGATCCTTGACCAACCGAGCTTTGATTCGACACTTTCTCTCTCTACACTTTCTCTCTCTAGAATTTGGCGTTTGAGTGAAAATGAGAGTTGCTCAGCTGATCCACCTATATATATGTCTGGCGTTCCCGGGACCTTAAACTCATTAAACCCGTGACCCGAAGGGTTAACTCGGTGTAACACCCATAACCATTTTATATTTATTAAATGGTTTTCGTCCGAGCCCATTATTATTACTTGACTTGCTTAGAAAATTTTCCGGGTGTTACATGTGTTTACACCAAAGACTCTCCAGAACCTTATCCTGAAGATGGGTTACAAGGTGGTGATCTGAAATAAGTCAAGAATGATATTAAAGCATATTCTCTGATGTGTAAAGGACTACCTCTTGAAGTCCTAGCCAGGATTGATGGATATCAAACAGGATATAACATGTATAAAGCTTTAAAGACAATATGTGAAGGTGGTAAAGAGATTCAAAATCTCAAAAAGCAAAAACTAAAGAGGCAGTTAGAGCTGTTTCAAAATTTATCTGGTGAAACTATCAATCAAATGATGAACAGATATGTGCAGCTTACTACTGAGATGACAACAGTTGGCATTAAACATGATCTTGAAGATCTAAATCTCAAACTTCTCAATGCTTTACCATCATCTTGGAAACAAACAGTGACACTGTTAAAGCATACAGAGAAATTTCATATGGATCTTGATCTGTTGATTGCCAAGATTAAGTCTCATGACTGAACAACCTCAATGTCACAGTATCAATTTGTTACATCTCCTACATATACTATTGAGAATACCATTATGGAAAAGTATGAAAGTTCACCTGAAGAAGAGGGAGATCTATTTGTTGGAGCAGGGTTCTTTACTGATTTTTCATTCATAAGTGCTCCTGCTTATGCAACTCAATCTCAAACTCAGTCTCCTCCTAATTCTGAAAGTTCTAAACCTCAAACAAAGACTCTATCTGTTAACTTGCTAAATCTAGCAAAGTTAAAGATGTCATAAACATGCTATTAGAGGATGAAGAGTCTAAAACTTCCTTTACTGCTTTCAAGCTTATCAGGGTAGTGATTTAACACAATTAGATCTTGTTTTACAAGATTTATTTGAAATGGATCTAGAAGATGTGGAGGAAATGGATCTGAACTGGCAGATGGTGATGATTGCCAACAGAACTCAAAAACACTCGTATGTCAACAGGAAATGCAAGCCAAGTGCTAATAAGACTGTTGGATTTGACAAGTCTAAGTCGACGTGTGTCAACTGCAATAGTTATGGACATTTCTCTTGGGAATGCAAAGCTCCCGAAAACAATGGAGGAAAAGCCCAAGCCAGTTCTAGCAATCATAGGTTTCAACAATCATGTCAGAAGACATTCCAAAATCCATATCAAAGTCTTGCAATGTCTGAGCTTAAAGATGAATCTAAGTCATCTGATGAGCCAAAGAAAGCTCTAGTTGTCAATGTTAAGGATGGATATGACTGGAGTGAATATGCTGAGCAATTTACTAATGATCTAACCTCTAGTTTATCTTTTATTGCAGAAGTTGAAGGAGAAGATTGGTCAAAGGATTGTGATCCTAAAGTTGAAGCTAACAATGAGAATGAAGAAGATGATTATGGCAGGAGTGATAAATCTGGCCCTAAAGAGGATTTAGATGAAATTGCTTTGATGGCACAGTCTGATCAACCTAAGGTTGAAACTTCATCCTCTAACTCTAAAACTTGTTCACTAAAATATCCTAAAATACCATCTGAAGTAAGAGAAAAACTATGCATAAAATGTTGCTTTGAACATGTCGAATACTATCAAACTTATTCATATAAAATATGTGAAAAACTTAAGCAAGAGGAGTCAATGCACAATAAACTAAAATCTGACCACAAAATAGCAGATGAAAAGATCATTTCTCTATAAACATCATGGAACAAAACTTTAACAAAATTAGAATTTTTTTCTAAACAACTTGAAGAAATGACTAAAAATCTGGAACAGGAGAAAATAGCACATGCTGCTACTCAAGTTGATCTTGCTAAGGTGAAAAGTTCCAAAATGATTGTGGAACAACTAGTAAGTGAAAGAAAAGATAAACAGAAAGCAGGATTAGGCTTCACACATGAATCAATGCTTGAATCTATAACCAACACTCTACCAGAAAATTTTAACACGCATGATCATTCTCCTAAAAATAAAGCTAAACTTAAAGCTTTTCAAAACAAAAACAAGATTTCTGACAATGAAGAAGACAAAGATAATGTAAAAATCTTTGAAGAAAAAGATGCTGAAAAGATCAAAAATGGTCATCCAATAAAAGTTAAATCATATGAACCAAAACAGAAAAGTCAGAAAACTTATATTTCAACAAAATCTGTGTTGGAAGAAGTAATAATCAAAAATAAAGAAAAAGCAAACCTAGAAGAAGGAATATCAGAGGATTCAAACTCTTTTGATTTGAAAGAGAGTGATAATGAAAAAGAATCTTCACCTGAAGATGTTCAATCTCAAATTAAACAAAGTTTCTCAAAATCAAGGAATCAAAGAAGAATAGGAAAATCATCTAAAGCCAAAAATGATCAAAATAAAATTCAAGAAAATCTTATAAAAACAACAAATCAAGCAACTAAACTTAAACCAGTAAAATTTGTGTCTAATAGTTTGTTAAACATGTATACACTTTAAGAAGTTAAACTAAGTCCTAAGAACAAATCGAACTCTGATCTGAAAACGGGTTCAGATTCTAAGTCTTCCGCTGTTGTTAAAAGATTTATTCCTAAGGAATCGAAGAAGGAAGTTCATGTGCAAAAGTCAAAAAGTAAGATGCAAAAGAACAAAATGTCAAATCAACAACAAAATTTGACAAATAAAAAACAAGTTAACTTTTTGACGCCAAAATATAAGCCAGAATCAAATGTTGCGTCAACATCAAAAGTTAACAAGCAGTTGTTTAAAATAGCACAGAGGTACTGCGAAATTTGTGACATGTATTGTAAGGCCCCGTTTCTGGGCACCTCACAGTTGGTCATTCATCGCACATAAATCATACAATTATTTAAATCATTGCGGCGGAATCAATAAGAGAACTTTTCGATTTCAATATAAATGCTTTTGCAAAGTAATACAACACTCATTACAAAATATAGTTTGTTTGCATTACAATACAAAAACATTAACAAAAGAATGCCATTCCAAAAGAGCTGAGTAGCCACCTCGTGCCATCCTCAGCAACACTACCTGTCAACTGGAAACACATAAAAAGTCAGCGTTTCTGAGTGAGTTCTAGTTTTATATTAAAACATACTTTATTCTCATTAAAACCTTTTCTTTACTTTCATACTATCACACATCATACGTACAGATAGATAATATCATTATTATCTTCTCTATTCGTTCGTTCATCACTTCATCTTTTCTTGCGCAACAGTTATCTTCCGTACCAATACCATATACTACACCCCGAACTATATAGCTACTGGGCCAAAGTCTATAAAGAGATAGCTAAACGTGATGCCACAGTACTAGGGGTAAGCGGTAGAGGTTCTATAATAATGGTCGATCACAAAGAAAGACCCCGATGTGCATCCTCCCAGGGATATCTTCCGTACCAGTACCATATGCAACACCCCGAACTATATAGCTACTGGGCCGAAGTCTATAAAGAGACAGCTAAACGTGGTGCCACAGTACTAGGGGTAAGCGGTAGAGGTTCTATAACATCATCCTCCTGGGGTAGCGATCCCACACCGTTGGGCTAACACCTTAATTGGTGTGTCCCAACATCCAATGCTCGCAAGACTATCATTACTATCATCATTCATTAATGCATGCATTCGTTCATCATGTTCCTCTTTTATTATCTTTCACTTTACGTTACATAATACTTTCGTTACATTTATTAATCATAACGCGTGAAGCCATGGAAAGATAAACACGTATCGAAACAGGGAACATCGACATTTACCAGTCATCAGTCATCACCATCTATCATGGGAACTTCATACTTAACATAACATACATGATACATACCATCATACATAGGCATCAATCATACATCATAACATGCCCATCATACCATCTATGATCTCAAAAAATCAACTTACATAGCCCCCGGGAATCTCCCAAGCCAAAGCCTACATTTCCATTTTTCCCAAAAAGTCAGAAAATATTCCAAGTGTCCAAAGAAATGCTGATGACACTGTAGCAAATGCGGATGACACTGTAGCAAATGCGGATGACACTGTAGCAAATGCGGATGACACTGTAGCAAATGCGGATGGACTATTACAAATGTGGATGACACTGTAGCAAAATGCGGATGACACTGTAGCAAATGCGGATGGACTGTAGAAAATGTGGATGACACTGTAGCAAATGCGGATGACACTGTAGCAAATGCGGATGACACTGTAGCAAATGCGGATGACACTGTAGCAAATGCGGATGGACAAAAAGAAATGCGGATGAACAAAAGACTTAGCTGCTGAATCTTTAGCAAATGTCATCCCGAACTGCAGTCGCGATTTTCGACTTCCAAACCCTTCTAAACTCATTCTAAGCCCAAATCAACCCTCCTAATCCTTAGGAAAACATACTATGACACCATTCAAGCACGCACAAGCCCGAAATCACACTCTAAACACACTATACACAATCTCACCCAAATTGGTCAAACACACACATTTTCATAAACGAGTTTCTATGTGTTCCAGCCCCAAAATCAGTTAAAACCATGTCAAAGAGGGGTTCTAGAACTCACCTTGACTGCTCCCAAGCACAAATCCCTCAAACACGATAACCCACTTGAAGGTCCAGCACCTAAAACCCATGAAAACACACACCCGAACACATATAAACACACATAAGCATATAACCGAGGCATAGGCCGACCAAGAACAACTCAAAACAAAGAATTCTTACCTTGAATTCGAATTCTTCTTCTTCTTCTCTCTAGAAACCTGAATTCTCTGCACTTTCTCTCTCTAAAATCGAATAAAATGAAGTGTGCAGGAGATTATGGGCTGCCATATCTCCTTTATGCACCAACTTTTTATTCTTTTTGTCCTTTTGACACTTTTAACCCCTCAACTTGGGTTAAACTGCATTTTCTCCTTTTTATTCGTGTTTATTAATTCTTTCTCGTCTATAAAAATTTTCGGGTGTTACATGTATAATCACAATACTGCTGAGTGCTTTTTCAACAAGTACTGTCACATCTGTGATATGAGGAATCATTCCACAATAGATTGTTATTTTAACAAATAATGTACCTACTGTGATAAAAGAACTCACAACACCGAAAATTGTTTCTTTAGAAAGAGTTTACCTAGGAAAGGATTTGCCAATTCATAATTGAGCAAAGGTTGTGTTAATCCTTAGTTCTGGAGAAATCAGACTAATGGGTTTCAAAGATTAACTAACCAACATTCACTAGGTTTGAGGTCTTTCCAAAGGAATTATTATGTGAGACCAAAACAAGTTATGAAAGATTAATTCATACCAAGATCTGTAAGAATGAATGATAAAAATGTAAAAAAATAAACATTTTTCAAAAATTGGTCATTCAACTGGTATGAATGTTTTCAAAAATGATCAACAATATGTACATAACAGAATTGGTAAATTCATTAAAAACAAGCCAGATTTGAATACACTTCATTTCAAGCAATTTACCATTGTTGATAAATCTGGAAAACCCAAGACCATCTCGGCTTGGGTAGAAACCTCAACTTAATTTCTATGTTGTGCAGGTACGCCCGAGAAGACCACTCAACACATGGTATGTTGATAGCAGATGTAGCCGGCACATGATAGTCAATCATGCCTTATTACAAGACTTTCAGTTAAAGGATGGTATGCATGTCACCTTCGATGGTGATGCAAGTGGAAAAATAACAGGAGAGGGAACAACATCCAACGGGTAATAAGCTTCGATAAAGTCAACTTCTGTTCACAGTTGAACTTTAATCTGTTAAGCGTTTCCCAAATCTGTGGTAAATCACATTCTATCCTATTTGATGATTCTTTTTGTTATGTTTTGAAGCCAGGTTTTCAGATTAGCAAGGATTGGGTGATTGTTAAAGCTGTTAAGGATCGAGATGTATACAAACTGGATATGTCTCAAGTTGATCCATCTACAGAAACAACTTGCCTCATTGCTAAAGCTTCAAATGATGAAAGTCATCTTTGACATAAACGTCTCGGGCATTCCAACTTCAAGAATATGAACAAGCTTGTAGAAGGAAATCATGTTATTGCACTTTCATCCAAGAAGTTTGCAACTACTGATCACTGCTCAGCATGTTTAAAGGGGAAGCAACACAGAGCATCTCATAAGATCAAGCAGATATTGCATATGGATCTTTTGGACCAACCAACGTGAAGAGTATTGGAAGAAAATCTTATTTTTTAGTTATCATTGATGACTATACAAGATTTTCATTGGTTTTCTTTTTGAATGTTAAATCTGAAACGATTGAATTATTAAAAGAATTTATCATAAAAGTTGAAATCAATTAGATCAAAATGTGAAAATAATAAAAAGTGATAATGGTACGGATTTCAAAAATGCTAATATTGACATGTTCTGTGCAGAAAAAGGAATTGCTCATCAGTTCAGTGCTCTCAGAACTCCTCAACAAAATAGAGTTGCCGAAAGGAAGAACAGAACTCTGATTGAGGTTGCACAATCCATATCAGTAGATGTGAAAATTCCGATAACTTTCTGGGATGAAGCCATATCAACTGCGTGTTTCGTACATAATCCAACGTTAATTGTGAAAGATAAACTAAAAACTCCATATGAGTTGATGCTTGGCAGGAAACCAAACATAGATTTTCTTAAATCTTTTGGTTGTCTAGTTATGATTTTAAATTCAAGTGATCATCTAGGAAAATTTAAAGCAAAATATGATAATGATTTTTCGTTAGATATTCATCTGTTTCAAAAGCCTATCGAGTTTATAACTTTAGGAAAAATGTTATACTTGAAACATTCAACCTTAAATTCCTGGAAAATTCATTTCCATCAGTTTCAAATGGTCCAGCATGGTTATGTGATTTAGATTCATTGTCAAACTCTTTTCAATCTAACTTGTTTCATCAATCTAACTTGCTTGATTCTACAGGTAAGAAGAAATCCCGAGGAGATCTTGGTTCTTTCAGCGATGATTCAGGTTCTGATGACCCAGATGATCCAAGCCCAGATTACCCATTCTTCTCTTTTGTCAAAGATTCATCTATTCGATTTAATGAAAATGATCAATCTCATCGATCATTCAGTTTCAAATGATCAAGATGTTTCTCAACCAATTTCTAATGATGGTACCAAATTTATAACTCTAGGATACATTCAAGAAGAAGGTATTGATTATGATGAAGTATTTGCTCTAGTTGCAAGACTTGAATCAATTCATGTCTTCCTGGCTTATGCATCATTCATGAAATTCAAAGTGTATCAAATGGACGTTAAAGGTGCATTCTTGTATGGTCCAATCATCGATGATGTGCATGTGAAGCAACCTCCGGGTGTTGAAGATTCAGAATTTTCACATCATGTGTACAAGCTTAGCAAAGCTTTGTATGGACTTCATCAAGCTCCAAGAATCTGGTATGAAACTTTGTAACACTTAATCCAACATGGATACATGCGAGGGAAAATCGATCCAACTTTATTCATAAAGAAGGATGCTGATGATCCCTTATGTGTACAAGTGTATGTTGATGATATCATATTTGGTTCTACAAGTCCAAAATTGTGCAATGAATTCGAAGAAATAATGAAGTCTTGATTTCAAATGAGTTCTATGGGAGAAATCAATATCTTTCTTGGACTTCAAGTCAAGCAATCTGCAGATAGGATTTTCATTAATCAAAAGAAGTTCGTCGACAAACTCCTGAAGAAGTTTAAACTGCAAGATTGTCAGTCCATTAGAACTCCAGCTGATGTAAACTCCACGATTGAACCTGATCCGAAAGGAAAATTTGTTGACCAAACCTTATACAGATCTATGATTGGTTCGTTGATGTATCTTACTGTATCTAGACAATACATAATGTATGTTTTTTGTGTCTGTGCCAGGTATCAATCAGACCTGGAGGAATCCCACTTAATTGTTGCCAAAAGGATATTCAGGTATCTCAAAGGTAAACTAGCTTTAGGGCTATGGTATCCTTACGAAGGAAACTTTGAGTTACATAGATATACTGATAGTGATTATGGAGGATGTTGTCAAGATAGAAAATCTACTACGGGTGGTTGTCAGTTTTTAGGACCCAGATTAGTCTCATGGCAATGTAAGAAACAAACAAATGTCTCCGTTTCAACCGCAGAAGCTGAATACATAGCTACTTCAGCAGGATATTCTCAAATCCTTTGGTTACAAAACCAACTGCTAGATTATGGGTTCAATTTTCTTAGAACTCCAATTTACATTGATAACACCGCTGCTATGTTCATTATAGCTAATCCTGTCCAACATTCAAAAACAAAACATATCAAGATTCGATATCATTTTCTCAGATTTAACTCTGAAAAAGGTTTAACCATTCTGATTCAAATTGCAACTGAAAAACATTTGGCAGACTATTTACTAAAGCCTTCTTACCAGGACGGTATGAGAATTTGCTAGAGTCAATTGGTCTTATAACCATGTGTAAAACTGGTGTTTGAGCATTTTAGTCAATTGAGTCTTAACATGATCAGAACACTCCTTTAACAAAAAAAGGTCATAGCAACAGCAACTGTCAAAGTTAATTGTCTGGTTGTAGTTTGTGTGTGCATGTGTTCTTATTAAAGCAAAACCAAATACTAAAATAGAAAATAAAAAATCAAAGAAAAAAATATAAACCAAAAACTACAAAAATAGAGTCTTTCTTTGTTAGTTCATGGTTTAGGAATGAATATGTTTTTGCAATATGTGAGAAATGATAGTACATTAGTTAGATCAGTTGCATATTTCACCCGACAATAAAGTCTGACATGATCAGATATGATGTGTAGACAAACTCATGCTATTATACTGAAAAAGTAAATTCTTGTGATTAAACTAATCATCTAAGTGTGTATGTGTGTTCATTTTAGTACTAATGAGTAGTATTAGCTTATCAGGTTGATTGATTATAAAGTTACAACACTCATACCTGGTGGTGATATGACTAACCATGAGATCTGTTACAAGCAACATCTCACTTCTCTATTATAAGTCATCATAGACCTGAAGTGATGAGATATCCTTTGTTGTAAGTGATTACAGACCTAGATATTCTCCTTGATGTAAAAGGATGCCAATGTGCACAACCATTCAAATGGATGGTTAGAGTTTATCAAATGGTTTATCCATGATAACTCTCAACTAAATTAAAAAAAGAACCCTGGTTATGAATATATGTTAGGTTTCTAAGTTGAGAAAATGTACTTACTTGCATACCTTGATGATAGTTGATCTCTCTAAGTTTACGTGTGAGCCATATCATGTCATATATAATTCAACCCTAATGAATCCAAGAATTGAAAAAGTAAGTGAGTTGATTCTTTTGTAAAATACACTCATTGTCTGTCCTTGGATCTTGTGTCTCCTTTGCTGTGAAATCACTGACCTGGAACACACTTGATCAGGATTTAATCATTGTCTATGACTATTCACAATTTATTTTATTTTAATGTGCTGATCTTAACTGATATGATCTCACTACAGACATTGATTCTATTGTACATATTAGATTTTTATTCTAATTTAATTTTGATTTTATGTATGTTTTATGTGTGCAGACATATTAACAATGATTAGTGTGATCTTCTTGTGACAACTCAAGAAACTTCTAAGTTTTGTAAAACTTAAAAGTGTAGGGGGAGTAAAAAGTAAAAGAATCTAAGAGAATCCAAATTAAATGGTTTGGATGGAAAGGATGAAACTAAAAGTTCAAGCATGTGTGTGTTTGATAATGTGAAAATGAACCTGACAAATTTTAAAGTGGAAAAGCTTCTCACAACAATTTAAATGAGATTATTTGTTTAAAATTAAAGACTAAAATGAAGGGAAATTGATTTTGTTTGTTGAAAATTTTTGTAACACCCCAACCCGACAAGGCTGACGTGTCACTAATACGGATATCAAATCAAAAACCAATCCACGATATTACAGAAACGGTCAGACGAAATAACTTCAAATACACTAAATAATCCGAAAGAACCTAATTATGATGTTCAATACATTAATTAAAGTAACAGATAATCTTGGTCTTCAATTCACTCTTCACTGGTTTCCCGGATTACCCTGCTGACCTGACGTGCATGAAAACAAAAGCACGCCTGAGCATAACGCTCAGTGAACGGAATAGCGGATAAC
>BJCO01817752.1:2148-12367 GCA_018326465.1 Flaveria floridana | reverse complement strand
AAAATCTGGTCCAACACCCAAAGACTAAACACATCGGTATTAAATATCACTTTATACGTGACTATTTTGAAAAGCAATTAATCGATGTTGTTAAAATTAATACGGATTTTCAACGCGCCGACCTCTACACAAAAGCATTTGACAAACCACGGTTTTTATATCTCTTAGAGGTCAATGGCGTTAAAAAAAAGTGATGTGATTCTGGAAGAATCTAATTCCTAGTCCATCTTTATGTTTATGTTTTATTTTTTATTTTTCTTTATTTTATTTTCCTGTCTTTAAAAATCCAAAAACACAAAAAGATTTTCGGCTTTAGAATTTTAGGGGGAGAATAGGTTTAGTTTCAGTAGTTAGTATTTAAATTACTCAAAAAAACCTAGGGTGGGCAGAAAAGCTAAAAAGAAAGGACATCAAATCTATGAGATTGATTCAAAACTATGGAACATGATAGTACACAAGGAACTAATTGTTTGGGACATCAAAAGGACTTAAATATTCAAAATGTTACATTAAAACTACAAGTCTGAGAAGGATAAGTCAAATAAAGGAAAAATGATAGTAAACTAGGCTGTTACTGAGGTTACATCGAGAAAGTAGACCTAGAGGTTGCTAGTCCATTATATGATGTGTCGGTAGATTCAACACAATAGACGAGTAGACTTTATTTGTGAAACAACTTAAAACTAAATAGTTCAACTAGCTGTGGGTTTCCACCTTATCCCTGGTTAACACAATCAACGCATTTCCAATAAGGGGTGACGAGCAAAGTAAACGCCACAAATGTGTGCGGATGACTTTAAAAGTGAGCAAAGCACATGAAAAAATGTTAACCGCAATCAAGCTAATGACTAATGTTATTGGTGCGTAATGTGTAAAAGAAAAGTGCTCAAACAAGAAGATAGGTTGTGTGCCTCTCTGCTGTGCAATGGCACTGACCTGAGGATAAGCATAACCTAAATATTCTATAATTCATTGTTGTTTGTGCCTCTCTGCTGTGCGATGGCACTGACCTGAGGCTTGACATCTCTTTGAAAGCTCTTAGAATAGTTTCTTTTTGACTAAACCCGTAGATCGCTCAAAAATATCCTAAGGAATGTTGATTACCATATAAGCGTGGGATCCACAAATGCTTGTTGAAATAACAAACCTAATTAATCACCAATGTGTGTCAAAAGTCTGTGTATGGATTTAAGTAGACAAATATACTGACAATCATCGTGGCAGCAATCCTCGACAGTTAAAATCATTATGTGCTTCTTACAGTTCTAGTATGATTTCCTGTAAGGGCTTTGGACTCTTAGACAAATAAGAATAAGTTAAACAAACATATGCTAAAGGGTCCCAAATGATTATGTTTATGCCTGTATGATTCGATAAGAGTCCTTCCAAATAAGATGTAAATACTTGATGCTGTTCTGTTTAGGGGGAGAAATTGTTTAAGGAAAATTAAAATGTTTTCAACCCACCTCAAACAAAACCACAAAAATATGTTATGTTTCATTTCAATTCAAGTTGTTTTCTGTTTTATCTATCAATTTGGTGTCAATGTCGGACTATGTAACTAGATGAACTCTGTGAATCATAAATTAAATAGGTCACGTCTGAGGTGACGAAACTGGTATGAATTTAAAAGGATCATGTCTGAGATGATCAAGTTTTGAAAATTTAAAAGGGTCACGTCTGAGGTAACCAAACGATTTCAACTAAAAGGATCAAGTGTGAGGTGATTAATCGGTTCTAATTTAAAAGGATCACGTCTGAGGTGATCAAAGGATTTCTATTAAATGATCATGTCTGAGATGATCATCGGTCATAATGTTAGAAAAAGTTAAATTTGAGTGTGTGGAAATGGATGAAATCAAACTCATAAGTATGAGCCAATCGCACGATTGTACCATAAGTATGAACCAATCGCACGATTGGACCATAATTATGGACCAGTCGCACGATTGGACCATAATTATGAGCAAATCACACGAATGGACCATGAGTATGAGCAAATCATACGAATAGACCATGAGTATGGGGAAAACCATGCGATGGATCATAAGAATGAACCAATCGTATGACTGAATGAAGGAGTCTGAGTCAGTTGCACGACTAAACCCCAGTCAGTTGCACGACTAAACCCCAGTCGCATGATTGAGTCGTGCGCATGGGTCCAGTCTCACGATTGAGGCATGCGCATGGATCCAGTCGCACGACTGAAATCCAAAACATTATAAAAGGAGATTCAGTCGGTTGTAAACGCTACGCACTTCAAAATTCTCAAAAACCGTCCATTACCCAGACACTCTTCCCAAATTTCTAATATTTATGATTACGTTCCGATATGACTACTAACCACTAAGTGTTCATCTTCAGGTACTATACGGACGAAATCATGACATATAACAATTTAATCAAACCTAAAATGATCGAAAGTGATAAAACAAATAATCGGGACTAAAAACCTAAAATAAACCACTTAAATGGACACTAAAGTTGATTTTAATGTCATTAAGTGCTAATTCGAGTCCTTGCGGGCCTATAGAATCTAAACACGAAGTCTAATTTATTGTTTCTATGAAGATTCAAATTTATTGATTCGAACAGTGCTTGATACGAATGGACAGGTTGATGAACTTCAATCGCACGATTGAGCAAGAGGTATGACTCAGTCGCACGATTGTGTCAGATGTATGATTCAATCGCACGATTGAATCAATCGGTGACTCAGTCACACGACTGACTCAACTACATTGGTATAGCATACGACTAAGTTCAGTCGCAGGCTCAATCATACGACTGAACTCAGTCGTATGGTCAAATCGCATGATTGAACCAGTTGGTCAAAATCAGTTCAATTCAATTGTTATCTTTTATGAACAGATCTAACGTTTATGTTTCTTGTGTTGCAGTAACATGGCTGAGAGGTGGACTATGAGCACTAAGCACAACATTTGTGCTCATCTCGATGCTACTTCCCGGAACGCATCTGAGTTCGCCGGGGTCATCTCCTTCTTACGTATTATGACTGGCGAACGGGTGAAGCGGTCATAGTTTTGCATAAAGAGGGCAAAATAGAGACTATCCGGGTATTTGACCCTATGTGGCTCGCGAACTTGTCAGCAAATGATATATACACTCTCTACAAGTGGCCATTATTCTATGATATGCAGGACATTGTACAAGCTCTACAGTTCCAACATGTCATACGACTCTACTTTGCATTCGAGATACATGCATGAATTATAAGAGAAGAGAAGTAAAAGAAGTTCTAAGAACACGTGAAGAATGTTAGACATTAGGCTAAACTAGGTCCAAGGGGGAGTTTGTTGATACATATTGATGTACCTAGTTCATGTTCTCAAATGTAAAAGTCTTTCATGTCTTACACTTGGGTAATCCAATGTAATGAATTGATTGAATGATATATAAAGTGCATTGTGATGTTTATATGTGATTGATTATGTCATGTTATCTTTATATTGCATGTGATTCACATGTATGAACTAAATATATAGGTTTGATGTTGGTTTTACATAGTTCTAAGTCAATAAGAACTTAGAAATGTGTTTAACTTAGTCATGTGGACATGCATGCTAATGGACCATACTTATGGCCCATACGCATGAATGAACCATGCTTATGGACCAGTCGCACGACTGAACCAGGTGACTGGATCAGTCGTATGATTGAGACCTGTGACGCCCTAAACCCGGAAGGATACCGGAGGCACGCCACATAGTTGGATTAATATCTTAAATACAAATCAGAGCTTTATCATACAACGGAAGACTAAACATAATAACATATTAACCCAACTTACAAAATGTTTTACATATTATAGTATTTAATTATACATCCCTTTTACATTATTAACATGACCCACATCCTATGCCAGCAACTGCCCTGGGATAGCATCCTTATCCAACTCAAGCTTGCTTTCCTCTATTACTAGAGGATCCTTCCTTACCTAGCACACATAAAATATACTCAAAGCATCAGATAAACTGGTGAGTTCTAAATTTTCATTAAGACATTAACAACATCATACCACATGTAAAATCATGTTTATATTGGTACTAATATAAAAATCAACTTTACTTTGTCCCACCGGACTCGTCCCACCGGACGTCAGTTTCCCACAAGAAACTGTAACTATTGTCTCTCATCCAGTAGGATGCCAATTTAATCATCTAGGGTCGTCACCACAAGATGTTTACAAAGCTCAGTGATCGTCATCACTCTTTTTCACTGTACAGTCTACACCATGGCATCTTACCCTAACTGGCCTATTGAGATTTACATCACATCAAACCAATTTCTTTATTCATTGCCAATATTATCACATCAAATTACAAACATCACATATTCTTTCATTTAGCACCAGTTTTATTGTATTTTCATTTCCTTTAAAACCCTATCTGACCCATTGGAATCATTACCAAACACGTAATGATTAGCAATATTCAGATAACCATTCATTATCCTAACTTTACCCTAACAACCTCACGAGCTGTTAGTAATGTATAAATATTATTATTACAATTCTGGTGCTAAAACATTCAAATCATTTATTATCGTATGTATGCTAGCCCGAATATTAAAACCAAACATTTAAAAAGGGCTTAGAACTCACCTTATTAACTTCCTCACGATAATTAAACAATCCACTTACACGAGGTGACTAGTCCTTCTTCTAACAAGGTATATCTAAAGCAATAAATCTTGATTCAGTAAACTATTCTCAAACAAAACTCCTATGTAAATGAGCCTCTCTTTCACACGAATGAACCACACGAATGAACACATTCATACGACAGAGCAAACCACTCGGAGTCAATCGTACGAATGAGACCTCATGCGACTAAACCATACGTTTGAATCATGCGACTGAACCTTCAGTCGTACGACTAACCATTCATTCGCACGACTGAGTCCTCATTCGTGCACAGTGACTACTCAGTCGCGTGACTAAACCCTCATTCGCATGACTGAATTATGCGACTGAGCCTATTCGCCTGAGATGGATCAGCAGCTGTGTTCTTGACTTTTTTGATCCAAAACTTATTCAAAACTTGAGTTTTAATCATCCAAATCATGTCATATTCAAAACAAAACATGTACACATCATTTATAACAGCTTCGGATCATTATTTTATAAAAACTTCACAAAAAGTCGGATCCGAATCCCGGTTTTCGACTTAACAAAGATTGAATCAAAACTTAGATTTAAACATGTTTTTGGATCAATTTCAACCATATACACAGCTTAATGCATTCAAGGATCGATCCGTGCCAAATGAAACTTACTAAAACGGAGCCGAAATCGTCAATTAATTGAAGGTTCGAATGTCGTTCGGGTTCATGAAGGTGTACAAGGTGTGTGTGTTTGGTATGTGTGTGTGTTCTTATCTCTTCTTCACACATATACCAACATATTCCATATATGTATATATTTTTATCATTAACCACCTCATGCGACTAGAGGAGGTGCGAATGAAGACCAGGCGACTGAGGGTTGTGCGATTGGAATCCATATGCCTGTGATTTGTGCGATTGAGTCTCATACGCACGTAAGGAGTGCAACTGAGGTTCATTCTCATGCGAGTTATGCGACTAAATACCAATTTTAACAAATAAATGAATATTAAAATTTACGGATGTTACAAGTCTACGCACCTTATTTAGGGTTTCGTCCTCGAAACCAATTATTCAAACAACTGGGGATAATCTCTTCTCATCTCATCTTCTGATTCCCATGTGAAATCAGATCCCTTTCTATTTGACCATTGTACTTTAACTAACCCAATAGTTTTATTTCTCAATTTTTCACTTTTCTATCTACTATAGCAGTAGGTTTCCCAACATAATGCAACTTATCATCCACCTCTATATCATCTAAAGGTACGTAGGTACTTTCATCAGCTAAACATTTACGCAACTGTGATACATGAAAAGTTGGGTGGATCTCTTGCAATTGATCTGGTAACTCTAGTTTATAGGCTACCTCTCCAATTCGTTCTATAATTCTAAACGGCCCTATAAAACGAGGACTTAACTATTCTTTCTTTCTGAATCTAATAATTCCCTTCCAAGGAGATACTTTCTACATAACTCTATCTCCTACTTCAAATTCTATATGCCTCCGCCTTTTATCTTCATAAGACTTTTGCCGATCCTGAGCCGCTTAAAACCGCGCTTTGATCTGATCTAGTTTTTCATTTGTAGCTTGTATAATTTCCACACTGCCTAACTCTTTTTGCCTAATTTCTCCCCAACATATCAGACTCCTACACTTTCTACCATATAACATCTCATAAGGAGCTTTCTCAATTGTAGAATGATAGCTATTATTATAGGAGAATTCTACTAATGGCAAATGACTATCCCAGCTGCCACTAAAATCTATAACACAAGCCCGTAACGTATCCTCAACTGTTTGGATAGTTCTTTCAGTTAACCCATCAGTTTCTTGATAAAAAGATGTGCTGTGTAATAAACGAGTACCCATATCTTCATGAAATTTTCTCCAAAACCTTGAAGTAAAACGTGTATCTCTATCTGACACAATTGATAACGGTACTCCATGACGAGCAATAATTTCTCGAATAAACAGTTCTGCTAACTTCTCAGAGTTTTATGTTTCCTTGATTGGTAAGAAATGCCCGCTACGCATCAATCTATCCACTATAACCCAAATGGTATCATAACCTTTAGCTGTACGCGGAAGCTTAGTTATGAAATCCATTTTTAATTCCTCCCACTTCCATTTTGGAATCTCTAATGGCTGAAGCGTACCGTATTGCTTTTGATGCTTAGCTTTAACCTGAAAATATGTCAAACACTTATTCACATACTGCATCACATTAAACTTTATACCTGGCCACCAATATTCTTGTTTCAGATCTTTATACATCTTTGTAGCACCAGGGTGAATAGAATATCTGGATTTATGAGCTTCATCTAGCACCAACTCTCTCATCTTAATCGGAACCCACATACGACCACATTTTGTCTTAACCCCAAAACTATTTTCTTTCAAATCTTTTGTTTGCCCTTTCATTCATTCTCATTTCACGTTCTCCTCCTTTAATGCTTCTAATTGAGCTTCCCGTAACTAATGCATAAATTATAGAGTTATCACTAACTTATATGACTTAACTCGAATCAGAGGATATTCATTCTTTCTGCTCAATGCATCAGCAACTACATTTGTTTTACCAGGATGGTAAAGTATTTCACAATCGTAATCTTTTACTAATTCTAACAATCTCCGCTGATGCATATTTAATTCTTTCTGATTGAAGAAATATTTCAAACTCTTATGATCCGTAAAAATTGTACATTTTGTCCCATATAAGTAATGTCTCCATATCTTCAAGGCAAATACCACTACTGCCAATTCCAGATCATGCGTTGGATAATTCTTCTTGTGGTCTTTCAACTGTCTGGAAGCATAAGCTATTACCCGTCCCTTCTGCATCAATACACAACCCAAACCTTGATACGAAGCATCTGAATAAATTACCAAATCTTCATTTCCATCTGGCAATGACAATACTGGTGATTGAGTTAATTTCTGCTTCAGTTCTTGAAATGCATTTTCTTGTTCAGGTCCCTATACATATTCTTCAATCTTTCTTGTCAGCTTCGTTAACGGGGATGTAATTTTGGCAAAATCCTGAATAAATCTTCTATAATAACCAGCCAAACCCAAGAAGCTGCGGATTTCAGATGGCGTCTTTGGAGGACTCCACTTCATTACTGTTTCAATCTTTGCAGGATCTACTAGAATACCTTCTGCGTTGATCACATGTCCTAAAAACTGTGCTTCCCGCAACCAAAACTCACACTTAGAAAATTTTGCATAAAGCTTTTCTTTTCTCAACCTTTCTAACACTTCATGAAGATGGCATGCATGATCTCCCTCATTCTTTGAATAGATCAGTATATCATCAATAAATACAGTTACTGATCGATCAAGCATCGACTTACACACTCTATTCATCAAGTCCATGAAGGCAGCAGGTGCGTTTGTCAACCCAAAAGACATAACCAAAAATTCATAATTACCATAACGTGTACGAAACACTGTCTTAGGTATATCTTCTTCTTTAACTTTCAACTGACGATAACCAGAACGAAGATCTATCTTAGAAAACCAACTGGCTCCCTGTAACTGATCGAACAAATCTTCTATTCATGGAAGTGGATACTTATTCTTTATCGTCAACTTGTTTAATTCTCTGTAATCGATACACATACGAATACTCCCATCTTTCTTTTTCACAAACAACCCTGGAGCACCCCACGGCGAAGAACTGGGTCTAATAAAACCTCTTTCTAACAAGTCTTCAATCTACTTCATTGATTCTTTCAATTCCGATAGAGCTAATCTATAAGGCGACTTGGCAACTGGCTTAGCACCCGGAACTAAATCAATTCTAAACTCAACTTCATGATCTGGAGGAATGTCTTCTATCTTTTTCACAGACTTTTGAGAATCGATTACATATACTAAATAAGATGCACACCCGCGGCTCATTAACTTATCAGCTTTTATCATAGATACTATTTTTACAGTTGACTCTTCTCTATCACCATATACATTAACCATTTTTCCATCAGGCGTTCTTAACTAAATTAGCTTCTTATTACATACAATATGAGCTTCATAGTCTGCCAACCAATCCATACCCCAAACTACATCAAACCCACCTAACACCATAGGATATAATTTAACTGGCAATTTATATCCTTCTAATTCAATAAAGCAACCATCAATCATACTACTAATTATCACAGATCTATCATTAGCAGTTTCAACTATAAAGGCTACTTCTAATGGTCGAATTTCACACGCAAGCAAAGGGCAAAAATTAACAGATACGAAACTTCCACTCGCACCAGAATCAAATAACACCTTAGCTGGAATCTCATTAATTAGAAACGTACCTGAGACTACATCTGGCAAAGCTTTAGCCTCACTGGCTGACATAGAATAAGCTCACCCCTTAGCCACACTCGACCCTTCTCCTGACCCTTTCATCGATCTAACCGGTTCAGGCTTTCTAACTACTAGCTTTGGACATTCACTCCGAATATGCCCCGTTTCCTCACATCCATAACATCTACGAGGACCTTCACTACATTCATTAGCATAATGTTCTAACTTTCCACATTTAAAACAAGTCCTACTACCAATCATACATTCACCCCTATGTACTTTGCCACATTTCCCGCAACGTAACACCTCATTTCTGACATTCCTTTGAAACTGACCCCTTCCAAATTTACCCTTCTTCTGAAAACTAATATTCTCAAATGTTTTCTGGGCTACAGGTTCCTCACATTTTCTTTTACTTTCATTAGGAACAACATCACTACCAAAAACTTCTTTATACATATCTGCCGCTAAGTTTACTGTCAACTGATAACTACTCAGAGCAGACGATCTAACAAACTTTCTAACTTCCTGAGGCAACCCCTGAGTATACCTTAAAATTTTCTTCTCTTCAGGAACCCCTAAATGAGGCACCAATCATGCCATATCTTCAAACATAGACGTATATTCCCTATGGGCATATTACCTGGCTGAAACTCCAGGAAACTCATCTCTATTCGATTCATCTCACCTTTTGGGCAAAACTTGTCCGACACTAACTTTATAAATTCAGGCCACAACATTTTATTGGTAGCATCCTCACCTAACGCTTGGATAACCGTATCCCACCAATACAAAGCTTCACCTACAAATGAGTGGGCTGTAAACTTCACTTTTTGATCTTCCCCACACTCACTAAACTTGATCACGGCTTCCATTTCATGAAGCCACTTATAGGTGGCTACCACATCCAAAGCCCTAGAAAACTGTGGAGGATTACATTCTTTAAACTGATTATATGTAACTCCCCTTCTCTCACTAGACCGCTCAGCTTTATCAACATTCCTATTCTTATCAGGTCTAGTTACATTCAAGGCCTTACGAACCTCTTCAGCAATTGCATCATGAAATTGCTGTCTCGTCATACTAAGTATCTCTGTGCTTTTATTAACATTTCTTTCCGAGGTTCCACCTTGTATTCTTTCACTCTCCCTATCAGCCATAACCTATCAAAACAAGATCAGGACTATTTGGTATTCGCATGTAAGTATATAACCAGAACACTATAAGTAAAGTAAATTATTAATAATGTTGGCCAAGTACTATTAATTATTTACTCTACTTTTA
>BJCO01817750.1:0-10365 GCA_018326465.1 Flaveria floridana | reverse complement strand
AATAAAGTTACCATAAAGAATAGATATCCTTTCCCTAGGATTGATGATTTATTTGATCAATTGCAAGGATCTAGTTATTTTTCTAAAATAGATTTAAGATCTGGATATCATCAGTTAAGAGTACTGGATGAAGATATATCAAAGACTGCATTCAGGACTAGGTACAAACATTACGAATTCCTTGTAATGCCATTTGGGTTAACCAATGCTCCAGCAGTATTTATGGATCTAATGAATAGAGTGTGCAAACCCTATTTAGATAAATTTGTTATAGTCTTCATAGATGACATTCTGATTTACTCCAAAAATAAGGAAGACTATGAACAACACCTGAGATTAACTTTAGAATTACTATGAAAGGAAAAGTTGTATGTAAAATTCTCAAAATGTGAATATTGGAAAAGGGAAGTAAAATTCCTAGGACACGTAGTTAATCAAGATGGGATTCAAGTTGATCCAGTAAAGATTGAGGCGGTCAAGAAATGGGAAATTCCAAAGACCCCAACTGAAGTATGACAATTCTCAGGTTTAGAAGGATATTATAGGAGATTTATAGAAAATTTCTCAAGAATAGCTCAACCTTTGACAGAATTAACCCAGAAAGATAGGAGGGATGTATGGGAAGAAAAGTAAAATGAAGCATTTGAACTCCTCAAGAATAAATTATGTAGTGCACCTATTCTAGCTTTGCCAGAAGGAACAGATAATTTTGTAGTATATTGTGATGCATCACGTCAAGGTTTTGGATGTGTTTTAATGCAAAAAAACAATGTAATTGCATATGCATCTAGACAACTTAGAGGTAGTGAAAAGAATTATACCACACATGATCTAGAATTAGGAGCAGTAGTGTTTGCATTAAAAATTTGGAGACATTACTTGTATGGGACTAAGTGTATAATTTATACGAATCATAAAAGTCTACAACATATATTTGATCAGAAGATGTTAAATATGAGGCAGAGGAGATGGGTAGAATTATTAAGTGACTATGATTGTGAAATCAAGTATCACCCCGGTAAAGCAAACATAGTAGCTGATGCTATAAGTAGAAAAGAAAGAATTAAGTCGTTGCGAGTATGTGCCATGAGGATGGAATTACGTTTAGATTTGCTAAATCAAATTCGAAAGGCCCAACAAGAAGATGTAATGATGTTAAAAGGACAAATAAAAGACTTAACTGAAGAGGCAGATGGAATTCTGAGGTTCAAAGGAAGAATTTGGGTGCCAGACAATAGCATGCTTATGACAATCATCCTACAAGAAGCACATAAGTCAACGTATTCTGTGCATCTAGGAAATAATAAAATGTTCAAGGACTTGAAAAGCCAATACTGGTGGCCAGGCCTGAAAAGATCAGTCGGAGAATTCGTGGAAAAATGTGATACTTGTTTAAGAGTAAAAGCTGAATATCAAAAACCTTCAGGATATTTGCAACAACCAGAGATTCTAGAATGGAAATGGGATCAGATTACTATGGATTTTGTAACCAAATTACCAAGAACCAAAAATGGATACGACACAATATGGGTAATAGTAGATAGATTAACTAAGTCCGTTCATTTCTTACCCATAAGAGAAGATTATAAGATAGAAAGACTAGCAAGGTTTTACATAAAAGAAATTGTGTCTAGACATGGAATACCTGTATCCATTATATCAGACAGAGACAGTAGATTTACTTCAAGATTTTGGCAAACATTACAAAAAGCCTTAGGAACCCAAGTGAATATAAGTACAGCTTACCATCCACATACTAATGGACAAAGTGAAAGAACAATACAAACACTGGAAGATATGTTAACAACGTGTGCCATAGATTTTGGTGGTAACTGGGATACTCACTTACCATTAATCGAATTTTCATACAATAACATTTATCACTCTAGTATTGGATTAGCTCCATTTGAAGCCTTGTATGGAAGAAAATGTAGATCACCCTTGTGTTGGAATGAAATAGGTGATAGACAACTTACAGGCCCTGAATTGATACAAGAAACATCTGATAAGATCACTGAAATTAAGAATAGATTAAAAGCAGCCCGTGATCGACAAAAAAGTTATGCCGACAAACGAAGAAAGCCATTGGAATTTCAAGTAGGATACAAGGTCTATCTAAAGGTATCACCCACAAAAGGAATTTTTCGATTTAGAAAGCCAAGTAAGTTAAACCCTAGGTATGTTGCTCCATTTAAAATCATTGATAAGACTGGCCCTGTAGCATATCAGTTAGAATTACCTCAAGAACTAAGTGAAGTACATAACACATTTCATGTATCCAACCTCAAGAAATGACTAACAGATGAGACTTTAAAGGTACCAATTCAAGAAGTCAGAATAGATAGGAAACTACATTTTATGTAAGAAAGACGAGGAAGTAAAGAGATTAAGAAAGAACAGAATTCCTATAGTAAAAGTTAAGTCGAATGCAAAGAGAGGACCAGAATACACATGGGAACGAGAAGATGAAATCAAAAACAAATATCCTCATTTGTTCAGAGTTAATAATCAGATAAGTTCTACTCGACTCTAGGAACTACTCTCCAATGAATTTCGGGACGAAATTCTTTTAACAGGGGGAGAATGTGACAACCCTAAAAAAATAAGGTTAGATAAACCTTAAAGATTTTTACGTATTAACTATTATGTGATTAACTTGTTATGATTTGTATATATATATTTCATGTGTATGTGTATGATGTACGTATGCATGCTTGCATGCATGTGAATTACGTATACATGAACACACTTTTACGTGTCCTTGTATAGATTATGTTACCAAAATGATATTTGACCAAATACACTTCAACATTAACAAAGATCAAATGCACCACATTACAAATAACACAATCCAATGAAACATAAAATATACTTTAACACCAAAACAAAACAAAGTAAACCTTAAACATCTAAACCTTAACATAAGTAAAACTCAAAAGCCAAACTCGGACCATTAACCACCCGATTAGAACACCTAATCTTGCATTAATGACTTGGTCAGTCACATACTCTCTTGAACCGCAACCTTGCATGGCACCATGACCATTCCTCCATTCGCCACCTAAACCTACAAGTTAACTAAGCAAGCCTAAAGCTGCCACCTCACTAACCTAATGATTAGAACTCATCATTACTAAATTCCCTATTTTGAACCCCTCGGCCACACCATCATAAACCACCAGCACAACTCTCGGTTTCTACCACTTCAAGCACAACCTCCCCACACTCACGAATCACTACCATCTCCACACCTCCTCAAAACACTCTGAAACAAGATAACACCACCACCATCGACCACAATCCACACAACCACAACCGCATAATATTCACTCCCTCCCTCGGCTCTCAAGCAACCATCATCAAAGAACTCGATTCTCTTAAGCAAGCAGCAACATCATCAATCTTTTCTCCTATCAAAATCAAGGTTCTAATCTCTAAACACTCAATGATTAGGTTCATAAATCATATATGTGTTTAAACAAAAACATATGATCAAACTTTTTGAAAACAAATCATCAAGAATGATCTTGATAACCACATGAACTTTTATTTACTTAAAAACAGTAAGTATAATAAGAAACCCCTTTAAAAACAAGGGTTTCAACATAAAACTTCAAAAATAAAGAATAAAAACTAAGTATTCTTGATGAATTAAATTAAAATCGGTTTATTATATGATTGATTGTGATTGTGAGAATAAACATTGGAAAATTGTTAGAAAGGTATTGATTTATCATTCTGTAAATTTTGGTAAAAATATAATAAGAAAAATAATTTAAACAAATTATTTAAGGTAAATTAAGGAAAATTCTCAAATAACAGAAAAAAAATCGGAAAAATTCTGCAAAAATCATATAATTATTCTAGTATGTTATAAAAGCTCCAGATATTATTTTGTAATTCAATTCCTTTTTATATCTAAGATATGAGTTTTTATATGATTTGTGAAAGCAAAATCAAAAGAAATGGTTAAGCATTGTAATAAATATTGAAAAATTCACTGAAGTCATTACAAATCTAACTCAACGGAATATATAAATGTCATAATTTTTGGAATTATATAGATATTTTTAATAAATTTTGAGATTATTTTAAAAATTACAGAAATAAATGTACTGTTAGTTAGACATCAATAAATTTATGGAGTATTCTAATTTGTTTGACAAATATTCTGTAAAGTTTTAGAAACTTATGGATGATAGTAGCTATTTTTAGTGATTTATGATGTGTTTGTAATAATTATAACAATTTATTTATGATAAAATGGAAGTTGGAAATTTTATGATAATATTATCTAATAATATTACTACTAAAATTTTAGTAATTGCTTCCATCTGAGGTTTTGAAAATTTTAAAGAAAAAATTTGTATCCAACTTATAAACTTTATTTTTATAGGTTATCATTTGGAGAAATGTGAGACTCATAGCCTCATTTTTTGTATTTATAAAGTTTTTGGCGGAAAGAATATACTGTTTGTGTTGATGCATTATTTTGAGATTTTTGAGATATACTGTCATTTGTGATACAACCATTAATTCGGATGTGGAACCGTTAAATAATATAGGTAGCGCTACTTAGGAAAATATTTCCTGTACCAACAAGATGAGTGTTGTGATGCTATATTATCTGATTTTATGAATTATTTCATGAAAGTGTGAATTATCAGATTAGTAAGAAAAGGTTTGGTTGTAATTGATCTATCAAAAATATTTTGTCTGGATTTAAACCTATGGTCTCACCAACTTTATGTTGACTATTTTGAGTATTCTTTTTCAGTTAAGTTATGACTAACAATATTGAATTCTCATTTGATGTGTACAATGGGTGGGGAGAGATTGTAGGAAGGGTCTATGTGAATTTAACTGTCAACATCTATGATTTCAGTGTATCGGTGGATGCTCATTTCCATCGTCTTTGAAGATGTTATAGTTAAATAAAATGTTGTAATTGGATTATATCAAATTTTTAGTATTTATATATATATATATGATGTAATCCTAACCTATATTAATGAAATATGTTATGTGATGTTATGTGTTGATAATTGACTCTTGTAATCATTGCGTTCTGAACAAACAAGTCACATCCAAACGCTTCACGCTTCCGCCGGGATGTGACAAGTGACTCGGACTACGGTGGTTACAAGATGAGTTACAAGTCAACATCAGCGGGTTGTCAGTTCTTTAAGAGATGGTTAGTCACCTGGCAGTGTAAGAAGCAGACGTTCGTTGCTCTGTGAACATGTGAAGCTGAATACGTTGTCGCTGCAAGTTGCTGCTCACAAATCATTTGGATTCAACAGCAAATGTGCGACTACGGTTTGCAATTTTTAACACCCCTATCTTTGTTGATAATTTTGCTGCATTTGCTGTAACTAAAAATCCGGTCCAACACCCAAAGACTAAGCACATCGGTATTAAATATCACGTTATACGTGACTGTTTTGAAAAGCAATTAATCGATGTTGTTAAAATTAATACGGATTTTCAACGCGCCGACCTCTATACAAAAGCATTTGATAAACCTCGGTTTTTATATCTCTTAAAAGGTAAGTGACGTAAAAAAGAAAAGTGATGTGATTTCAGAAGAATCGAGTTCATAGTCCGTCTTTCTGTTTTATTTTAATTTTTCTTTATTTTAATTATTTCTGTCCTAAAAATCCAAAAACACAAAAAGATTTTCGGTTTTAGAATTTTAAGGGGAGATTAGTTTAATTTCAGTATTTATTTACTTTAAAAAAATAAGGCGGGCAGATAGGCTGAAAGCAAATCAAATCTGTGAGATTGATCCAAAACTGGAAAATGATAGTACAGAGGGAACTAATTGTTTGGGACTAAAAAGGACTGAAAAGACCAAAAAGCTATAATAAAAATTTTCAACTCTATGATGTTTAAGCCAAATAAAGGAAAAATGATAGTACACTAGTCTGTTACTGGGGTTACATAGAGAAAGTTTTGCTAGTCTATTGTACGATGTGTCGGTAGATTCAACACAATAAACAAGTAGACTTCGTTGGTGAAACAATCTAAACTAAACTGTTTAACAGCGTGTGGGCTTCCATCTAATCATTGGTTAACACAATCAAATAAATTCCAATAAGGGGTGACGAGCAAAATAAACGCCATAAATGTGTGCGGACGACCATAAAAATGAGCAAAGCACATGAAAAAAATTGATAAACGCAATCAAACTAATGACTAATGTTGTTGGTGTGTTATGTGTAAAAGAAAAAGGTGATTGTACAAGAAGATAGGTTGTGTGCCTCTCTGCTGTGCGATGGCACTGACCTGAGGATAAGCACAACCTAAATATTCTAGAATTCATTTTTGTTTGCGCCTCTCTGTTGTGCGATAGCAATGACCTGAGGCTTAGCATCTCTTTGAAAGCTCTCAGAATAGTTTCTTCTTGTCTTAAAACCCGTAGACCGCTCAAAAATCTCCTGAGGAATGTTGATTACCATATAAGTGTGGGATCCATAAACGCTTGTTGAAATAATAAAATCTAACCACCAATGTGACTTAAAAGTCTGTGTATGGATTTAAGTGGACAACAATACTGATAATCATCATGGCTACAACTCCAGACAGTTGAAATCATTGTGTCCCTCTTACAGCTCTAGTATGATTTCTTGTAAGTGCTTGTGACTCAGTGAGGAATAAATGTTATTACTTTAAACATATATCAAGGAGTCCTAAATGATTATGATACATCTGTATGATTCCGTATGAATCTCTCAAGAGATGATAAAACCAACTTGAAGCTGTTCTTTTCAGGGGGAGAAATCGGTTAAATGACACAATAGTTTTCAACCCACCTCACAAAAAAACAAAAAATTATGTCTTGTTTTGTTTAATTTCAAGTTGCTTTTATGCTTTTAGTTATCTTTTTGCATTATTGTCGGACTATGTAACAAAATGAACTCTGTGAATCATACCTTAAAAAAGGGTCATGTCTGAGGTGACCTAAATTGTTTTAAATTAAAAGGATCATATCTGAGATGATCAAGGTCTGAAAGTAAAAGGGTCACGTCTAAGGTGACCAAACTGGTTTAAATGAAAAAGATCACGTCTGAGGTGATCAAATAGTTTCTTGTTAAAAGGATCATGTCTGAGATGATCGGTGCTTAATAATGACATACCAATCAAAGTCAAAAACTGAAGGTTTGAAAAGTATGAAGTCAACTCATGAGTATGAATCAATCGCACGATTGAATCATAAGAATGAGTCAATCGTACATGAGTATGAGTCAGTCATACGATTGGACCATGAGTATGAGTCAGTCATACGATTGGACCACGAGTATGAGTCAGTCATACGATTAGACCATGAGTATGAGTCAGTCATACGATTGGACCATGAGTATGAGTCAGTCATACGACTGGACCATGAGTATGAGTCAGTCATACGATTGGACCATGAGTATGAGTCAGTCATACGATTGGACCATGAGTATGAGGCAGTCATACGATTGGACCACAAGATTGAGCCAGTCGCATGACTGGAGAGATAAGACTGAGCCAGTCGCCTGACTGAAGAGAGGAGTATGGAGTCAGTCGCACGACTGAACCTCAGTCGTATGATTGAGCCATGCGTATGGGTCCAGTCGCACGACTGAAACTCAAAATAGTATAAATAGAGGCTCATTCGGTCACTATCTCCACCAGACTTCAAACTTTCCAAAAACCCGCCTAAGCCATGTTACTCTGCCAAAATTTCAAACATTTGATATTACCTACTGATTTGTGTTCTAACCCTCACTATACTCATCTACAGGTAATTTGCGATAGGAATCTAGACAAACAAGAACTCAAATCGAACCTAAATGACCTAAATTGTGCCAACAAATAACCGGTTCACAAACCCTAAAATTGACCATCTAAATGATTAAAAATGTTGATTTAAAGAAGGTTAGATGCTATAGTGAGCCCCTGCGAACCATATGAACCTAAAAACAATGTCTAATTTCACTTGATGACAAGATTCATGATTATGGTATCGCACAGGGGTCTATGCAAATGGACACACTTATGAACTTCAGTCGCACGATTGAGCCAGTAGCAGGCTTCAATCGCACGATTGAACCAATCGGTGATTCAGTCACACGACTGACTCAACCGCATGGTTTTTCACATGACTGAACTCAGTCACAGGCTCAATCGTACGACTGAACCCAGTCGTATGGTTCAATCGCATGATTGAACTAGATTGGTCAAAATCTGTTCAAAGACAAATTGTTTATCTATTATGAACGGAAGTAATATGCTTGTCCTTTGTGTTGCAGCAATATGGCAAATCGATGGACGATGAGCACTAAGCACAATATGGGTGCTCATCTGGACCCCACATCCCGGAATGCTTCGGAGTTTGCCAGGATCTTAGCGTTTCTTCGACGTTCGAGGATCTTCACCGCCATATCTACACCATGTATACCGTATAGGTCGATCTAGCAGACATTCTAGGAGAACGCCATTGTTGACAGATCTGTAGAGCCGTACTGCATTAGGAGCTCCATCATTGGTGAAGATATTCATATCAGCGAAGAGGATATCAAGAGAGTCTTGGCATTCGGTGATGATGGTGCACACCCAACCAAGCTGCGTCCCCTAACGGTACGGGGATGCTTCCTCAGGATCAAGTACGCTGGTGATATCAACGCCGGCGTACTGAACAAGAGTAACATGTGCCCTCAATTTAAGTATCTGGCACATGTGATCCTGAAGTGCATCGCCTCCAGGAGAGGAGGGTTTGATGAGCTATCTGATCAGATCCAGAACACGTATGTGGCGTTGGTGCTGAACCATCCGTTCAGCTTCTCACAGATGTTCTTCACATATCTGGTAGAGAACATTGATGCCAAGGGGAAAGAAGGATTTTGCACGTACCCGAGGTTTCTACAGATGATGATAGATGAGAAGCTTCCTCACCTTCCCAAGGAGAAGGATGATGCGGTGTCGTCGGAAGTTATGGACGACACCACCTTGGGAAGGATGATGGTTTACCAGGGGAAGCAGGTGAAGCCCCCGGTTAGGAGGTTATTCGGCCATCTGGCCAGGGAGGATTACGTGGCGCCAGCTCGTAAAAAGTGGCATCACGATGACAGCGATTTGGATGTTAAGCCAGTCATGGCTGCAGTTGATGTGGATGACCACGACGATGATAACGGTCAGGGTGGTAGAGATACAGGCCCTAGTGAACCAAGGGCCACGGACACTTACACTACATCTCCACCACCCACACAGGCGAGTTCCTCAGCTCCTGGTGGATTGGAGCAGGCACCCATCCACCAGGACTTCCTTCCAGATGATGAAGAGGAGGAGTCCGATGAGGAGCCCCTCACAAGGACAGTTAGCAGCCGGGTGGTTGCTACTGACCAGGGTATGGAGGCGGTTGGAGGACGCCAGGCTGGGGGAGAGAGTACTGATACTGTTGATCCTACTTACACTCCACCCCAGCCAAGCCCAGGGGGAGCCCAGAGCTCCAAGGGCTCACGGTTGAAGAGGATGGTCCAACCACATGGCAATAAGGACAAAATAAGACGTATAGTGCTGATGACCTCTTCAACCACCACAACCACTACATCCACCATCCCTACTACACCTACCACCACCACAACCACTACATCCACTACTCCAATCACACCGACCATCACCACTACAGCTACCACCACTCTACCCACTTCATCCATTCCACCACAAACCACAACCACCACAACTCCCACATATACTACATCCACCACTCCACCCACCACATCACATGCCAGACCTTCCACCTGTTTAGTACCACCACTGGGATCCTCTCTGCCCAATATTAGGTTAGAGGAACAGCTTGCCAGCCTCAACTGTCTGGTTCTCAAACTGCTCACCACCGATGATATACGAACGAACCAGATGAATCAGTTGATGGCTGTCAACACTGTGCAGGGCAAGCAGATTGCCCTGCTGATAGAGAAGATGACTGCTCAGAGTCAACAGATTACGCAGCTAACTGAGAAGGAAGTTGGACTTGAGAGAGCTATGTCCTGAGCTCACCGTGCCTTGACCACACAGAGTGACAGGATCTCAGCCTCTCGTGTTGATCAATTAGATTATGTTTGCAGCGGATTTAGCACATTAATTAGCAATTAAAGCAAGAACATAAAAGATATTGCAATTAAAAGCATAGAGAGAGAAGAGTTCTGCGAAACATTAATTGTTCATTACTAACCACGTTTCGGCAATTAAAACAGCATGGTTTGCCATCCTTATATAGGTGGCAAAAGCATGGTAGTGATGTCCTTTTTTCTGACATCACGGAATATTCAAATTACAATTGACAAAACATAAAACTACTGAAGATGTCAACAACAACTGACATCTTCTTACAAA
>BJCO01817744.1:0-10564 GCA_018326465.1 Flaveria floridana | reverse complement strand
AGGGAGATCAGAAATAAGCTTGGTGAAGCTGATATGTACTTCTTTCTCAAGTGCATCAAACTCCTGAAGATGGCCTATGACAGAATCATCAAGAAGAAAGAGCAAAGGAGGAAGAAGAAGACTCCTTTGCAGTTTGGAAACATTGTGAAGTTGGAGGTTGATGCTGATGGATCTTTACTGATTCACAGGGATGGGCTGTTAACTGTGTCTTTCTGGGAGCCTGTGTCATTGAAGAAGCTGCCTATTGAAGCCATCCATACTATGAGCCAAATGAAGATACATGTACTGAGCAGAGAGAAGCTGGATGATGCAAGACAGTTCTCCAACATGATCAAGGCCATACTAGATCCTTCCTACACAGACCCAACTCATGTGTCATCTCCTCCTACTGCACAAGACCCAACAGAATCTTCACAACCTGATCCACCCTTAAACCCTTAAAGTACTTAGGCTGTATAATCCTTAGGGGGAGTATTGTTGGACCCTGAAAGGATCATACATGCAAATTCAAGAGGTGGATGGTTGTTCTGCTGGTTTCTCCCTAAGTCCAAGAAGAAATACGCAAGAAGAAGATCCTGCATAAGAAGAAGATTACAAGTGTCAACTATCCGCATTTGTTAAAGCGGATGACCAAGAAAAAATGCGGACAAAGCATTTGTTCTTCCGCATTAACTAATGCGGACAATCGATAAAATGCTGACAAGGCATTTGTTCTTCCGCATTAACTAATGCGGATGACCAGCAACAAATGCGGCCAAGTGTTTGCTCATCCGCATTAACTAATGCTGATGACCAAACACTAATACGGCTAATAGAAGACCAATGATGATGAAGAACTACTCATCCGCATTAGTCAATGCGGTTGAACAAAAGACAAATGCTTATGAAGACTTAGACTAAGGGTAGTTTAGTCTTTTTGTACAAGCTGTAAGTCAGCCTATAAATAGAATAGAAACCTCGTATGAGGAGTGACTTTTGTAACTTTTGTGTTTTACTAGAATAGACAATCAGAATATACTATGTTAGCTGTCTTGTTACTGTAGCTTGCTAAACCCTAGCATTTACTCTGTAATAGTTCATTTAATTAATACAAGAGTGCATTTATGAGTATATCAAGTGTTCTATGTTCATTGATTGCTTGATTCCGCATTTCAATCATTGACTCAATCATCATATTCGATCCTTGTTGATTCATATCAACAGAGAATATCATTCTCAAACCCAGTCACCTCAGCTATTACTAGCTAGGCTTGAGCCTCAGTCAACTTTGAAACTAAATCTTTTATTTGAGCCCTGTAGTTTGAATGTTCATGTTTTAAAGTAGATGCAATGTTTTCTAACTCTTCAATTTTTAGTTTATAGTCAGATTCTCCTCTTTTAAAATCAGCTTTCAATATATTCAAAGACTCAATATCATATTTAAGTTTCAAGTTGTAGTCCTAGTACAACTTAACCTTAGCTACACAGTTAGGAGTACAAAGATGTTCATATACCTTGGTATTATTTGTGTCTGCCATGAGAGCTTGAGCAGGAGTAACATCTTGCACCATAAAGCTCCAATCAACTTCTTGAGCAACGGCTGTAGTGTGCTCTGTTGGCTTGGTTGCGGCTTGTGTGGTGGCATCATGTTGAGAAGATTGGCTTGCTCCAGGATTAGATTTTGGAGCCTTGTATTCCCTTTCAAAATGACCAAGTTGATTACAGTTATAACGCTTAGCCTTTGATTTATCGAACCCAAACTTGCTACTTGTTGGGTTCTGAGTGAATTGTCTTCCAGTTCTCTTGTAGAACTTCCTTGCTCTGTAGGTAAGAAGAGCCATTTGTTGAATAATGTCCATATATTCAACATCATCTGGACTGAAACACTCCAGATCATCAAAACAGAACTAGAAATCACTAGAGTGTTCTTTTCCTGAGACAAAAGCACACTTTCCTGAAAAGGACCTTGTTGACCTTGTTGACACTTTGGTGTCTCTGGGAAAGTGATGTATGGTCCAGATGAACATGATGGCTGCTGGTTGTAAGTCAGGCACATCTGGGACTGGAGAGTTCTTGCACCTTCAGCAGCGTGTAGAGCATTGCTAACAGGAGTGGTTGAGCTGCCATTCATCTGCCGCTTGTTCAGATTTTCCATCTCCAACTGTATCCATATAGGATTCGATATAGTTCAGTCATATTGAGTGTTCCAAGATTCTCAGATCACCTGATAGAAACACGATAGAAAGTCCATTCACGAGGAAGAGCACTCATGAACATCCTTACTATGTCTCTCTTTTCAAGAGTCACTCCCATATACTGTAGAGATGCTATCAGATCCATGTATCTGAAGTATTGTTGGCTCAAGTTTTCACCATCAATGTAGGTGAAATTCTTGAATTGTTGCTTCAGAGCATCCTTCTTGGATTCTTTGGATTCTGAGGACCCTGAGTACATTAATTTCAAAGCATCAAAGAGTTCTTTGGCTATAGTACAATGCTCAAAACATGCCATAATCGAGTTTGGTATGGCAGTGAGCAATACAGTCATAGCTTTGCTATCAATGTCCATCTTCTTGATGTCTTCATCAGAGTAATCTTCAACTTCCTTTTCAATCATGGCACCATCTACAGTTGGTGATGCCACCTTTGGTATGTATGGTCCATGAGTGACGGACTTCCACATATGGGAGTCTTAATACTTGATAAAACCTTCAATGCGTTATCACCAGCGCCTGAAGTTATCAGGTGTGATAATAGGAGCTTTGGTCATGGTTCCCATTTCTGGTTCAACAGATTTCTGGTTAAGGGCCATTTTGGTTGAGTGAGTAAGTTTTGAGATACAAGATTGATTTGGGATGGTTAGATCTCACAATCAAGAGCCTGGAAGCTCTGATACAATTGCAGGATCGATGTGGTTCTCTCAACACTAAGTGTTTCTCACAAACTTGTTAAATCTAACTCATTTGATGATTGCATAATCAAGAACTCAATTGATAATAATATAATAAGTAAAAGAACACAAGAGTTTTCAAGATGCTTGTATATATTATCTCTCAACTAAGTATTACAAGACTCATGCAGAAGCATGGATACTAAGTTACAATGAACGACTATATATACTACTATCTACAGCTTATAATACGTAGATAACATGCTGGGACTTACTTCTAGACAAATACTACATTACTAGAGGTAGGGTATATTAGATAAAGTATTATCTAAGATATGGTAGTCATGACAGGTCCATGACTTACCTTTTGGTCACCAACTAAAGGTGGCAGCTGTACTAACTAACGAATGGTGAACAGTGTACAAAAGTAAGGTCAACCACATGAACGTGGAAGGTATCTTGCAGAGGATCAAAGTAGGCAGCAAGTGTCAGTCAAACCATGCTTTGTCCACTGGTTCATACTGTGTTTCTTCCAAAGGTAAAATGGCTTCGCAAGAATAAGTTCTTCCGAACCATTTTATACTTCGAAAGACATAGTTTCTTCCGAGGCTTTGTCTTCGGAAGACTTTGTCTTCATTCTTCAAAGTGCTTTACTTCGAAAGGAGATCTTCTAAGTCTCGGAAGACTGAGTTCATCCTTCGGAAGCTCTTCGAAAGGTCACCATATAAGCTTTGGAAGTTGCAGCATTTTCCTTCGGAAGTTGCAGCATTTCCTTCGAAAGACTTCTCTTAGTTTGTATAGACTTCTTCTAAGTGTTGTTTTGGTTGCATCAGCCTTAACAGTTCTAACAAATATCAATTTTGAAGAATACCATTGACTTAAAAGCTATTGGGCTTGATACTCTGGTGGATAAAGTTGAAGCTCTTGAACTTGATGAGAAAACAAGAAACAAGAGCATGAAAGCACCTATAGCTTCATATCACTTTAAAGAATCAAAAAGTGTGGGGAGTGCTTTCATTTCAAATAAAGATAATGACAACTCTTATACTGTGAATGATGAAGAAGAAGCTGGTTTCTATGCATCAAGACCAGCCAGATCATCTAAACATCATTCCAGCAGTGAATCAAAAGGCAAAAAGGATGATGAAAAGAATTCAACTGCTAAGGGATCATCCTCAAATAACAAAAGCAACAATAGTTCAGAACCAATTACTATGGTTCTTGATACTGAAGAGCAGAAAGAAGCATTTGCAGCATTCAACTCAAGCTTCCAAGCATACCTGGGGAGAACTTTAACTCCAGCCCATTTTTGCCAGCAAGATCTAGAAGAACTTCATCCTGATGAAGTAGAAGAGATGGATTTACAGTGCCTGATGGCAATGATTGCTTATAGGGTAAAGATGTATCTGCGGAGAAATAAAGGCCTATCTGCTCCTGGGAGAACAACAAAGATAGGTGTTAATAAATCAAAAGTGAGATTTTTCAAGTGTAATCTACATGAACACTTTTCAAGGGAGTGCAACCAGCAATCCTCATCTCAACAACAATATCAACATTCTCAACATCACCAACAAAATTATCAAGCAAATCAAAGGTCTTTCAATCACCCACAACTCACCAACTCATCCCCACTAACCACAAGTACATCTGCATCAAGCTCAAGCAAGAACCAAGAGACTAGGTTAATCATCTTGCAGGATGGTACTTGTGACTAGAGCTTACATAAGAAGTAAGTGTTAGAAGAGAATCAAGCACTTATGGAAAACATGGAAAACAAAATCCACCAATGTCAAGAAAGGTAAGGGAAAGATTATGTTCATCCAGCTGCATTCAGAAAGTTGAGAGATACAGAACTCATGCTCAATAACTTGCCAATAAAGTAAAAGAAACATTTGTGTTAAATGAATCTCATGTAAGGGAACATAAACTTTATCAAGTAAAGATCACATCCTTATAAAAAGATTTAGATAAACTTGTCTCAGAAAATTATAATTTAAATGCATAAGTTGAGCATTTGACTACATCCTTAACAAAATCAATGACAGAACATGCATCTACTGAAGTGAAACTTCAGAAGTTTCGATTGTCATCTCAACAATATGAGAAGTTGTTAAATTCTTATATTGAATCACAAAACAAATCAGGTTTGGGTTTTCATAATGTTCCACCACCTGGAATAACAATTATGCCATATTACCTGATTTTATGACTAATAGCTTATCAAACCATTTTGTGCAAAGCACCAATAATACAGTTAAAACTTATAATAATCAAGTGGAAAATGGTGATAATTCTGAGGTGAGTGAAACTAAAGAAACTGATTCAGAAGTTTCATAACATGATGAATCAGATTTTGATTTTGATGGATGTGATGATCTGTTTGAGCTGGATGATCATGTTGAACAACATGGTGATGATAAGGTAAGGGAACAAGTTTGGTGTTTGAACCTTTAATACCAAAAGTGCTTGAAGAAATCAAAGTGCCCTATCCACCTCAATAAAGAAAATTGCTAAAGACTATCTACAAAAGGATAGCTGAATTGAATGTTGGAATTCAAGAGCTAAACAAGCAGCAAGTCAACCAACCAACATCCCTAAGGTCTGAAGCTGAAGCAAGTGTAAGTTTTACGGAAGAAGCAAAAACTACTTACGTAGAAAAGAACAGGAAGACCAAGACCTCTAATTCAGCAGATCTTCTACGAAAGAAGAAGGTTTGTGAGATTCAAGAACCATCAGTAGATCATCATTGGATGAGTACAACTGTTAGTTCATCTAAACAGACATCCGTAGCAGATCTGCAGAAGAAGCTAACATCTGCTGAAAGCTTAGCCAAAGCAAAGAAATCTTTAGCTGAATCTTCAAAAATCAAAAGCACCAACAAGAAATCTGTGAAGGTTTTGCTTCATCAATAAAAGATAGTTGCTAAACCATTCAAACCATTTGATATTATGTCTGGAAGTGGCAAAGACTCTTCAGCATCAAAACTTGAGAAAGAGCTGAAAGAGTATAAAAAGTAACTGAAAAACAAGAAGAAGCTTAAACAAGAAAGTGATGCAGAAGACAAATATTGCAAGTGGTGTGCTATGACCAATCACAACACTGAAGATTACTACTTCAGCAGTTATTTTTCTATCAGCAACATGAACAACCATATGACCTCAGATTGCTACTTCAACAAGCACTGTGCAATCTGCAATAAGAATAATCATTCAACTCAAGAATGCTACTTCAACAAAAGGAACAAAACCAAAGTTCCTAAGAAGAAGCATTCTGAGACAAATGAAGAAGATTCATAATCCGATGAAAGCATAAAGGAGTCAAAGGGACCAAAGAAACAGCCAAAGAACAAGACTGAAAAGATAAAGAAGACAGTTGTTGCTGATAATCTACAACAACAAAAGAGTGAGAAGGTGATGAATCTATCAGCTGTATCTAATGACCAACCAAAGAAGAAGGGAAAACAAAACTCTTAAAGCAGAACACCACATAAAAAGGTGGACTTGAATGATAAATCAACAAATTCTAATGAGACATTCTTTGACAAGTTTGACAAGGGTATTGAAGTACCAAGGTCACAGTCAAAGGACGCTGAAACCTTTTTTAACAAAGGGTCTTCATCAACAGGCAGTATGAAGACTAATAAAGGAAAGGTTTAAGAAGAAGTGACTGATACACAAGTTCAAAATGTCTCAAGTCAAGCTTCATCAGAATCATCCTCACCACCATAAATGGAATAAAATGAATCAATTAAATCTAAAGTCAAACCTGAATCATCAAGACTTATTCGTGAAGGAGTGACAATTTTAGACACACTTGGTCAGCCCAAGCTAATTAATGCTTGGGTTCCCCATTCTAATTGATTTATCTTATGTGTAAGAACATACATTGAGGGCTGACAACAAGTGGTATATTGACAGTGGATGTTCCAGGCATATGACAGGAAACTGTTCTCTCCTCCATGATTTCAAACACAAAAATGCTTCTTATGTAGCATTTGGTGGGGATAACAATGGAGGTAAAATTGTAGGTGAAGGTATTGTAACCAATGGGGTGCTCAAATTTGAGAAAGTGAATTTTTGTGAAAATTTACAATTTAATTTACTCAGTGTTGTACAAATTTGTGATCAAAACTATACCACTTTGTTTGATAAAACTCACTGTTACATTCTTAAACCTAGTTTGCAAATCCTAGATGATTTCATCCTTCTTAAAGCACCAAGAAAAGGAAACACATGTTTTGGACATGAACAACACCTTTTTAACATCAAATAAAACATGCCTAATTTCTAAGTCATCAGAAGATGAATCTCAACTGTGGCATAGAAGGATGGTTCATTCTAATATGAAGAACATGAATAGACTGGCAAGAAATGACTTAGTCATTGGTCTTCCTAAGAAATAATTTAAATGTTCTACTCATTGTACTTCATGTTATAAAGGAAAACAACATAAGGTGTCACATAAGTCCAAAACACTAAACACATATACAACACCACTTAAATTGCTTCACATGGATCTTTTTGGTCCAGCCAATGTGATGAGCATTGGAAAGAGACAATATTGTTTGGTGATTGTTGATGATTTCACTTGATTCACATAGGTCTTTTTCTTAAAACATAAGAGTGAAACATTAGAAATATTAATGGAGTTTGTCACTAATATTGAAAATCAACTTGATTTAAAGGTAAAAATCTTTAGAAGTGATAATGGATCTGAATTTGTTAACTGTGTTCTAGATACTTTTGCAGAAACAAAGGCACAGCAAGACAGTTCAGTGCACCAATAACTCCATAACAAAATAGAGTTGCTGAGAGAAGAAACATAACTCTCATTGAAGCAGCTAGAACAATGCTGGCTGATTCACATCTGCCCATTACCTTTTGGGCTGAAGCAGTGAATATAGCCTACACTGTTCAAAATAAAACATTAATTGTTAAAGAACATAACAAAACACCTTATGAGCTTTTGTTTAAACGAAAACCTTTTATAGGCTATCTTAGAGCTTCGGGGTGTCATATGTCCATGTTAAACACCAAGGAACACTTTGGAAATTTTTCAGAAAAATTTTATGATGGTTTCTTCATTAGTTATTCCTCAACATCTAAATCATATAGAGTTTACATTCCACACCAACACATTGTGGAAGAAACACCTAATGTATCTTTTGATGAAACATCATTTACAAAATCTGTAATAGGTTCAACATGGTTGTTTGGTATAGATGCTTTCATGAATTCTTTTAACTCTGGTTATTTGAATGTTGCAGATTCTACAGATACTTTTTATCCTTATGTCCCTCCAACAATGAGTGAAGTGCCACTATCTCGGATCCACCAAGACCTCCTACACTCACTTTTAGTGGTGTAGATCTTGGCCCATCTTCATAATTAAGTAATGGAATATCTGATGGAAATACAACTCCAGCCTCTCAGGAAGTGAATGAAGTATCAACAGATGTTAACTCTGCTTCCGTACATGTTAATACTGTCTCCAGAGATATACTCAATACTTTCGTAGATACCCCATTTACACTCGTAGATGTTGGATCTTATATGCCCAAGACACATACAAGATTGATGTGGTAAGTACGTTATGATACAAGTCGGGTCATACCCAATAACAAGCTAGACCAACACGATATTTATTTTATGATATGATCATATAAATAAATATTATCACTTTAGACATTTGGAAATTGGGTTTCCAAATAGTTACACTTGTGTTACAAATAAATTATATGGATAATTTATTTAGTATAAAAAGAGATAAAAAGTTATCCGCATTTGTTGTGAAACAAATACGGGTGAAGACCATTCATCCGCATTTGCTTTGAACAAATGCGGATGAAGAAAAATCTGTCCGCATTTGTTACGGAATAAATGCGGATGAGAATTTTGAAATGTTTTAAGGAAACAGTCATTCGCATTTACAAATGCGGATGACAATTTACAAATGCGGATGAAGTGTAAGGAAATACGGATGGATTAAAGAGTGGGGCCCCACCCACTCTTCTCTCTCCTAAACTTTATGTTTCCAAGACATGCCATATATGATTGTTGTCTGATCTCTTTTCAATGTGACTTTTGAAAAACAATATAAGTGTAGACCTCCTTTTCTTGATCGGTCAAGAAAAATAGAGTCTTTTGAAGTGAAAAATCCTAGCAAAACGTGTGTGCGGTTGGTGGCTTGGGGTAGATCTGCTTGAGGCTTTCTTGGTTGGAAGCTACCATCTTCTACCTTCTCACTATATTAAATCATGCATTTCGTCACATTTGCTGCTGAAAGGTAATCTATGGCAGCCCTCTTTATGGCTGTCCATAATGTGTAGTTTATGTTTTCATAGCTAGTTTTATTCACATATAAAAGATCCTTTGTTCATGGGTTTGTTTATAACTTATAACATCAAAATAGAACCCGAAATTTCACTTTATAAATCATGTTATAAAGTTCCATTCCGCTGCATCTTTTTAATGTTTAAAAGGTTAAACTATGTTTAATGTTCTATCAAACCCAACATTAGCATCAGAGCCGGTTATGTGGATAACTAGCTTGTTTTGTTTTTAAAAATTCATTTCATGGACTTTAAAATCCCCTTAGGGGCTGCTATGTTCAAGTAATATGAATCCCCAAACTTTCAAAGTTATATCACACATGCTTGTGATTAATAAGATAAATTGTTTGTTTGTTTGGACAAAATAAAACCCAAAATTTCAGTTTGTATTGGCTGAAATTTCGTGGTTTTTAGTGGTGTTTCATTATTGTTTTGGATGATATGATCATTGTTTATTATGGTGCATAACCTAGCCTTTGAGCTTGTGTTATTTGGATGATTGTAATGATTGTTTTATTCATTCAATTAGGTTGTATAATCATTTGTTTGGGCTTGGTTTAAAAGTGTAATTTATTTATTATTGGGATGCAATAAATAGATTAGGTGCTTTTCATTTTACTAGAAATCTTGTATTAGGATATAAAATCTTGTAATATGAAGATGCACAAGATGGAAGCACAAAAGAAAGACACAAAGAGATGGACTTGAAGCATTTTGGATGCAATTTCAAGTGGGGGTCTTTGGAGATCTCATCTTTTGTGTTGTATTCAACCCTTAGGAAAGACCAAATGACAACACTTGTGATGGCAAACAAGTGTTGTCAACATAGTAGCTATGGTTATGCACATATGGTTGTTTTATATATGCTTGTTTGATTATCCATTTTATGTTGATTGTTTGATATGTGGATATACAATGACAATCTAAATAAATAATCATAACAAACTAAATTTTCATGGTTCTTAATCATTAATATGTTAATAAAAGTTATTAAAAGGATTAATGATTTTAATAAAAAAGGTTTTATTAAGATGAACCATAGGGTATCTTGTATTTGAAAGCATGCAAATATAAGTGCATAGAGTTTTCTAAACTAGAATTATGAAATCTTTAAATATTTTAAAAACAAGATCAACACCGTCCTTTTACACAACACTTGGGTCACTCGGGAACTCTTAGTGGGATAAAGGTCACCTAACCATTTTGAGGGAACTTGTGACTTGAGGTGAGAATGCCATATTCATGGGATAAAGGTCACCTAACCGCTTATTTTGGCAAACTCACACGTGTGTGTAAGTAGGGTGTCTTGATTTACAAACCATGTCAAATGGATCACCTACGATGTGGTTTCCAAATGGTGTTGAT
>BJCO01817738.1:0-12352 GCA_018326465.1 Flaveria floridana | reverse complement strand
CGCGGGGCGGCAGTTTCTGGCGCGGGACGGCAGTGTCCGGCGCGGGACGGCAGTTTCCGTCGCGGGACGGCAGTTTCCGTTGCGGGGCGGCAGTTTCCGTTGCGGGACGGCAGTTTCCATTGCGGGACGGCAGTTTCCCTTGCGAAACTGCATTTACGAAACTACAGCTTCCTATTGCGAAACTACAGTTGCGAAATTACAGCTTCCTATTGTGAAACTACACTTTCTCGTCCCAAGCGAATCTATTGAGTCTTGGCTGCAAAACTATAGTTTCTCACATGTACTTTCTTCAATTTCATCAGTTCTTGCAAATCTTTATTCCTTCATGCGAAAGAATAGTTTCGTCATGCGAAACTATATGCGAAACTAATAATTAAATAAATAAATAATAAATTTAAAAATAAATTTAATATAAAAAAAATATTTTATATAATAATAATAATAAGAAACAGTAAATAGATAATATTAATTAAAATTGTAAAATAATAAATGTTTTGTAATCTTTCTTGATCTAACAAACTCTTCGTTTCACCTACGGTTTTGATGCAAAGCATAAAGTTTGATCCTAGATCAAACGTGGTAGCATATCTAAACGATCGTGACCCAAAGTCTGCTGGTTACACAGATGCCATTGATGGGCTGAGAAGATCACCTACTTTTTACGCTATTTCTCATTCTCCTACCATAGATAAGAAACATATAAGGGACTTCTAGAGAAGAGCTGAGTATGAAGCTAGATAAAAGAATATTAGAGCATCTGTTCAAGGAGAGCTAGTTGAGATCTCGATTGAGCTAGTGGCTAAGGCCCTGCACCTAGAGGATGATACGGGAGAAAGCGTTGAGATGAATAATACTGAGGTGATTAGAGCATTTATAGACATTGGTTATGAGGGAACAAATTTTGAGAAGAGAAAGGATATCAAGAAGTCCTTTCTATCTATAGAATGGAGGTTTATAGCTCATGCATTCATCCGCTATCTGGATCACAGGAAAGGGGGATCATATGGGCTACATCTGAGGTGGTCAACATCTATGATCATTTTTATAGAGGTGAAAAGGGAAACATAGCTTAGATCATCCATGATTATTTATTGGAGAACATCATGGATCTGAAAAAGGATAAGTGGCTGCTTTATCCCAGACTTATTTAGATTATTCTTGATTACTTGAAGCCAAACATGCCTAAAATAAGGGATGAACTAAGACTGGCTCTGATGAACCCAAGGATCTTTGCAGACTGTGCTACCTCTAGGCATGATTTTTCAGGGAAGATCACATATCTGCTGGAGGGCAGGTACATAGAAGAAAGATGGAACTATATCAAGACTTCGATCCCTCTTGAGGAAAGGAGAGCAACTGAACCGAGGGGAAACATGGAAGAGATCAAGAAGAGGAAGAAGTATACAAAGGAGTCTGATATGACCTTTAAGGAATAATTAGATGAGATTGAGGAGGAACTTAGAAAGAAAAGGAAGAAGAAGAGTACTGAGAAAACAACTAGAGTTGATTCTCCACTACGGGAGAAGAGAAGGAAGAGTAAACAGCCAGTCATCCCTAAGACCAGGACTACAGGAAAAGGCGAGAAGCCTAGGAAAGATGTGAGATCAGAGATTCATAAGGATGTGATAAAAAATGTTAACACATCCTTATCAAATGAGATTAGCATGATTAAGACTAAGCTGATCAACTTAAAGGAGAGGGAAAACTAAGAGATATGGAAATTGAGGAGATGAAAAAGGTGATACTGAGTTAGCAGGATATAATCAGATAGTTGTTGGAGGAGGTGAGTGAATTGAAGAGATGTACAAGTACTAGATGTATTGAGTGTTGAGCAAATCAGGTTATGACTGACACATGAAAATTCCCTCTTATTCATAAGACATCACGTGTAAGTGTGAGCAATGTAGGAGGATCGAGACCTAAAGGTAGTGGTATTAGAACATCTGGTGTTAGTGCTAGTGGTGCTGGACCTTCTGAAGCTGGTGGAAGTGGTGCTGGAGGTAATGAAACTGATAGTGGTGTTGCTAGATTGAGTGGTGAATGAGCAGGCGTCGGTGAAGATACTGAGCAGGTATTGGAAGTTGAATCCAATATGGGATTTGACATTGATACTGATCTTACATGAGATGATGTGATAAGGATTGAGGTTCAAGTAAGAGAGAAAGGTCAAATTTAGTTAAATTTATTTAATAAGGAGCAAGAAATGGAGGAATAGTTGGTGGACTATGATTATGAGCCCGAGTTTTACATAGTTGATTAGAGGCCAATGACTTATGTGGCTCAGAGGAGTTCAATCAAAGGGGATGTGGTTGGGTTGAACAAGGAGGACTGGTTCACTAAGGAGGACGAATCGGAGAAGCTAACTCCTCTATTTCACAACATTGAAGAACCAGGGAGGAAGGAGTCAGATAAGAAGATTATGAGTTACAGGCACAACTCAAAGCTAAAAATGTTCATGATCAAAATACGTGGAGGTGGGATATCTTATTATCACAAATGGAAGGTGTTCAAGACCCTTCCGAAGTAGGATTGGAGGAGATTAGAAGAGATTCCCCTCCTAGATTCAACCTTGAGTAAACGTGCAACTTTATTGGAAAATGAGATCCATCAGGGCGTAAAGGAAAAGTTTCAAGGTTTTGGATATATGAAGCCCGAGAGAAGACGATCAAAGAAGGGTCTAGATTTGGTGATCTGAAAAGGGAAGATAGTGTTGAAGTTAAATCCTACAAAGCCCATCAACCAAGTGAGGAAACCTTATCAACAACCACAACGTTGAAAAGACTGCAAAAATTCAAGAAATGGTTTTATGACAATCAAATCGGAGAAGCAGTAGTGCGGGTAAAACACGGAGATGAGATAAGGTTGTTTAATCCGATAGAGGTATTCTCATTCAGTGACGAGCATGTGAAAGTTTTGTGCGAAAACCTGATCAAATTTGGTGCTGGAGAAGAGACAAAGACGTAAGCGAGATTGCTTGAGCGTGTGGCAAACAAGGAAAGGGGTGTGAGATTGGAGATTAAGTAGCTCAAGAAGAGCGTGCAAGAACATGAGGATCTAGAGTGAAAGTTGCACATCTAACTCAATTGATGGAGCGAGAAAAGGCCGGAGCTGATCAAGAAGTCCTGGCAGGTGAATACCCCCCTAGGGGGAGTATTGATGATCAAGAATAGGGTGGTATTCACCTTGTCATTAGTTTTTGTTTAGTTTATGATTGCTTAGATATTAATCTTAGAGGATCTAATTTAGTTTTGACTTCTTTTGTATTCTGTGGCATGCGAAACTATATGCGAAATTGCAGTTTCGCCAAGCAGTTTCTCATGCCATGGTGCATACAGCTTCATAGTGTCTATGAAACTAGGTCTTATATATATGTATTTTTGTTCTTCATCATGTAACTCTTAGAACTTTATTGTTATGGATTTTGAGTCTATTGATCTATTGTGTATTGCTAGGAGCTTATTTCTATTGTCTTTGAGCATTATTCATCTTTATTTATACAAATCTCTTTATCAAAATGAGTTGTGTTTGATTTATGCTTGATATTCTATCATTTGCTTGGTCCACAAGTTATTAAATATAGTGATATTTTATGCACTATTGTGTTCAACCTTCATCAAAAGCACGTTATACTGATCTGTTGGACCAACATCTTCCTCTTAGTAGCCTTTTGTTCTTTCATCACTTGTTGCTCATGCTGATTGAGGTACTCAAATTCTATGTATTCATAGGATAAGGGAAGAAGTGAAGATGACTGATAGACACATGTGGCACTCAGGTAGTTGATTATATTTTGTCTGTCTACTTCCTTTTCTACCTGAGGTTGTTACTCAGTTGCCACTGTCTCTATCTCAGGGCTTTCTTGAACTGAGGAGAAGGTAGGAGCATGCTTGTAGAGTCTTTTCCTCCTTCTTTCTTCATTGATCTTGGGGAGCAGTTCTGCATCCTCTGCACCTTCTTCTCCTTTGACAACTATGTGTCAGCCAATTCATTTATCCCTTCTAAGGGAAGAGAGATGAGTTCATCAATGTTGTAGTTCCTGGTGCCCAAACTAGTTCAATCTGGTTTCCCTTAACTCATCATCTTGAGTGTTTGGCCTAGGGGCAGCCCTAATTGCAGGTTCCATGAAGCTTGGGCACCCACTTGAACTCTCTTCCTTTAGCTTCCTCTTCCTCTCCCTTTTCTCCTGCTTAATCTCCTCAGGAGTCAACTTCCTTTACCCTTTGTCACTTACAGGCCTTAGTGACTCAGGGTGGAGAGAGCTTTGGCCTTCATTGCTTGGTTTAGCACTTAAGCTCTGGCAAGAAAGAGGTTGTGAAGCACCTTCACCAGCTGGTGCCTAATTGAGGGTGATGGGTGTTGAAGAAGTTCCTGTCTCAAGATTCACAGGCTCAAGTACTAGGCCTTCAGTCAAGGTTTCCCCTTTAAAGCTAATCTTGGGGTCCACCTCAACATCCAGTTGACCAACAGTCTTGCCTACTAGCCTTTATCTATATAATTTGGATCTCAATTTGAACACTTATAGCACCTTCTCTTGAATCCTCTTTGCTAACCTTGCAGCTTGCCTATTTGACATGGGTTGGCAAGTGGAAGGAAAATAAAATCGGTGGTCTCATATAATCTCAGGTTAGAGAAGTTAAAGATTTCCTGTTGTCCCTGAGACCTAGAGATTACCAGGGCTCTTCTATCAATGTCATACTTCCATTCCATAATTGGATTCTCAGTGGGATGAGATGGGGTAGGCATAGCCCTTGGTATACCCTCCTTAAACAGACTTTGTACGAGTGAGTCAATATCAAAGTGAACTTAAGGAGTTTGATGAGTATGGACAATTGCAAGTGAGGGTGGTGAATCCTCTATGTCTATAATTTAAGAAGAACTCCCAAGTTCTGTGATTATAAGTAAGACTTTCTCCCCCTTTTTGGTAGGATCACCTTCTCGCATAGGTGAGCTACAGGTTAGGTCCACCACATCCATAGGTTCTTGTGGCCCTGGTTGAGGCCTCCTTAGTGGTCTCTCAACTAACTTGCCCTTGAGCTTGATGATCTCAAGTTGCTAGTCAGTGACCCTCTTTTGCAAGGTAGTCACCTGAGATTCTAGGTGACTAACCTTTGAGACTAAATAGGTGCAGGTTTTAGTTAGTTGTTGCACCTTCAGTTTTAGACTCCCCTCATCTTCAATGCAACTATCACTGGGGATGAGAGAATAGGACCAAAGTCTTCTTCTTCATCACCAGCACTAAGGTCTTGGCTGCTGGATTTCCCCTATACCATGACAGCTTCAGGTGAAGTGTCAATGGGCTTGAGATCTTAAAAATGTAATCACTAATAGAAGTGAGAGCCTTTTCCATATGGACCTCCTGAACTGGTTTAGGGAGATCCACCTCATTTGTGGGTGGATGATGTGGGCTAAACATGGGTGAATCAGGAGCACTCATCTCTTCTTGAGAAGGGATGGAGAAGAGAGACACATGGTACTCATTAAATCCCATGTCTTCATCATCATAGAATTCAAGGTTGGGTATGGGTTGATTGAGATCTAGAGGCTAGGGAGGTAGCTTTCCCTTGAAGGTTGTTCACTAGAGTTTTGAGACTCTATGTGAAGGTTTAAGGATAGTGTTGGTGTAATGAGCTCATCAGGACGGGCATGAGAAACCTGAGCACTGATCCTTGAAGAGATCGGAGTGGTTTTCTCCTCAGGGGAAGTAGGAGCTCTTGTGTCCATTTCCTCCTACATGGGTGAGGATATGGGCTCCTGCACAACCTGAGTAGCTTGTGCAGGGGTTCATTTGGATTTGCTAGTGTATGTGATGGATATTTGAGGTTGTGTGGGTGGTTTAGAAGTAAAAGGTGCGGGTTCAACACTAGCTTTTGCTGCTAGGTTGTCACCTTGAGCAATGAGCACTAACATTTTTAGGACTAGGGCTATCCCTACCCCTAAGAAGCCCACAATACGCTTTCTCATTGTTTTGAAGATTTCGGGCTTCATCTGTCTAATTTTAAGAACATTACCTGTTCTCCTTACCAGTGAGCCCAGTTCACACTTAAGAATGTGTTGAACATATCTAGGGAACATGTAATATTCTAACAAGTCTAAGTTAGCAAGAAAATTTGTATATACAAATTAACAGTACCTGAACTTGACATCCTGAACCATGCCATGGTCTATAACAAAGATCTTCTAGAATTTGATCCCATCCTCCATGCTTGTTTGATAAACAGTGGATGCCAACATAGTGGAGGTACTTCCATTGAGAGGATACCTTTCCTTTCTGGATGGTTCTTACGGAGTAATCACCTTCACAGCCCATCTGCCTAAAAGACAAGTTCACAACAGAATTTGGGAAGGACAAGTCACCTTCTATATCATCCAGCCTAAGAAGAATATTAATAGAGACTGGAGTGATGAAAATTGTCATCCCCTGCACCATGATAGAAAGTTCCTTCTCCCCATCCATAGATTCATGAATTGGCAAACTTCTGAGAAACTAGGATCTTTGTCAGAGTTTAATAGAACAACCTGATTGTGTTACCTGTTTAAATGCATGGAAAAATCTGGTTGGTTTCTAAAATCAGGGTTGGCCATTTGTGAGTAGTTGTATGGTTAAGAAAGGTAAAACGAGAGGCAGTTTGGGGATAAATTTAGGTTAGAGAGATTTGCAGATGAAGAAGAAAGTGAAAGAGGGGAAACTGTTGAGGGTATATATATAGAAAATAGATTTGAGACAAACCTATTGCAAAAGGATAAACTTTAAAATCAGGATGTCGGTCCCATCTTTGGAAAAGTGCCTAAAAAGGTAATTTTCTTGGAAGTCGAAAATTTTCTGAAGGTAAATTGTCTTCGGAAGTTGTTAGTACTTCTTCAAAAATTAACATGTTGTCTTTACTTGTCTTTGTATTTTACTTTTGCAATAGTTTCAGGACTTATGTCTAATATATGTTCCTTTAGTTTCTTTGTTTAGTATAAATAGGATTATATGTGTTGTGTAGAGATAGACGTTTGAACTTTTCTCTCAATCGTACATTGTAATCCTTGCAACTATCAATAGAAACTGCTTTGAATTTTTGCAATTGTTGGTTACTTTGTTCATATAATTCTTAATTTCTTAATCATAACATAGAATCGATCCATTTGAACCTATCAAATGGTATCAGAGCCTTCGGTTTAGTGATTTTGAGCTTGAAACTTTTGAGCACCTGTGAATCACTTGAATCTTTGTTTTGATAGTAATTATTCAATTAATTGATGATTTCAGTTCTGTTTCATCATTTGAAACATGAACTGAATCACAATTGAGTGATTTGACACTTTAAGATCTGAATTTTCATCAAATTTGAGTGCGAACTGTTCTTCGATGTTCAAACACAAAGTTTAGTAAAATTTTAAACTTTTATTGTTAATTGAAGCTAAATGATGTTAAAGGATTGATATTCGTTACTTTCTACACTTAATTGAAGAGTTTGAGATCAATTAATCAAGTTTTGAAAAGTTTGTAAAGATCATGTTGTTATGAAAAGGATGAACTAGGCGTTTGATATGTTGAAATCATCTGTAAATTCCTAAGTGTTTAGGCGCATGAACACTGTTCAGACGCTTTAGCACTGTGTAGGCATTTCAGATTGGGCGTTTTAACACTGTTTGGGAGCGTTTTAGCACTATTTGGATGTTTTTCAGAAATAGAGGTTTGGATTGAAGCCGTGCAGGAAGAGCTACTTCAATTCAAGAGACAGAAGGTATGGAACATATGTCCTTTTCCACATGGGAAGACTACTATAGGAACCAAATGGGTATTTAGGAATAAGAAAGATGATAGAGGTATTGTCATCAAGAACAAAGCTAGACTAGTTGTTCAAGGATACACACAAGAAGAAATAATTAATTACACTGATGTCTTTGCTCCTGTAGCAAGACTAGAAGCTGTTAGGATATTCTTGGCCTTTGCTGCATCCAAGAACTTCAAGGTCTATCAACTTGATATCAAGTGTGCTTTTCTGTAGGGGATGATTGATGAAGAGGTGTATGTCAAAAAACCACCTGGTTTTGTAGATCCTGATCACCCTGATTATGTCTGCACGCTTGATATGGCTCTCTATTGTATCAAGCACCAAGAAAGTGGTATGAGACTCTATCTCAGTATCTCTGCAAGCATGGATACAGAAGAGGTACTATAGATGGAACTCTCTTCATCAAAGGACAGGGAAATGACTTACTGCTAGTTCAAGTGTATGTAGATGACATCATTTTTGGTTCAACTAATACAAGGCTCTGTAAAGACTTTGAGAAGCTGATGAAATACAGATTTGAAATGAGTTCCATGGGGGAACTAAATTTCTTTCTGGGCATTCAAGTGAAGCAAGCTGAAGATGGAATCTTCATAAGACAGTCAAAGTATGTCCAGGACATACTCAAAAGATTCAACATGATTGATTATAAGATTGCTAAGACACCCATAGCAAGAAACCACTCCCTTGGGCCTGATCTTTAGGGGGAGTGTGTGGATGAACACCTTTACAGGGCTATGACTGGGTCTCTTATGTCTCTTACAGCTAGCAGGCCTGATATCATGTTTAGCACATGCATTTGTGCAAGATATCAAGCAAACCCAGGATGTCTCACCTCATCACTGTCAAGAGAATTCTAAGATACCTCAAAGGTGCTCCAACACCAGGCCTCTGGTATCCAAAAAATTCTGACTTCAATCTGTATGCATATACAGATAGTGACTATGGTGGTTGCAATATGACTGCAAAGTCTACATCTAGGGGATGTCAGTTCCTTGGTGGAAGGGTTGTCTCATGGAAATGCAAGAAACAATCCTGTGTCTCTGCATCAACTGCCGAAGCTGAATACATTGATGCTGCAAGTTGCTGTGCTCAGGTGCTTTGGATTCAAAATCAGATGCTTGACTAAGGTTTCAACTTCAAGGAGACTCCCATTCACACAGACAACAATAGTGCTATCTCTATCACAGAGAATCCTGTGCAGCACTCAAGGACAAAGCACATAAACATCAGGTATCATCTAATTAGAGATAACTTTGAAAAAGGGATTAATTAAACTAGTTAAGGTTAACACAAATGAACAATATGTTGATCTGTTCACAAAAGCCTTTGATGAACAGAGATTTAAATATCTTATATAAGCTATTGGGATGATTAACCTTGAGTAGCTTTTTCTTAAAAAACTAATTCATTTTATTTCTTAAAATCTGTGTGTCCTAAGTTGTCTAGTCTATCACCTTCATAAGCTCATGTTTTCTAAGGATAAAAACTGCTTGAAGAGTTTTTCATAGATTTTTGACAAATTTTCATCTTTCGGAAGATATGCTTTTATCTTCGGAAGAAAATATCCCTTCAAGACAAATAACTGTCTAAGTGAAATTTACCTTCGGAAGAAATTTTTGAAATATCTTCTGAAGCATAAAAACTCTCTTAGGCACTTGTATGTTTTTAAGGATCATTTCTCTTCCGAAGGATATTAACTCTCAGAAGCTTTGTTTTTATGGAACAAAGCATCCCAGTTTAACAATTATCTTCCAAAGCAAATTTGTCAAAACTCTTTGAGAAATTCTTCCGAAGCTATTTTGGCTTCGGATGCTTTTTCATTAAAACTTCCGAAGACATTTTACCTTCGGAAGATTTTCGAATTCCAAGAAAACAACTTTTGAGCAAAAAGCAAACTACTTTTTCAGAGGTGGGACTGCCTTCCGGATTTCAAAGTTTATCCTCTTTCATTAACTTTGTCTCAAATCCTTTTCAGATATAAACCCTATCGGTTCCCCCTCTTTTTATCATCTTCATCTTCTATCCAAACCTAAATTCTGAGATTTCTCTCTGAAACCGCCTTTGTTCATCCTTCCTACACATCTAAGCTTACTCAAAATGGCCAACCTTGACAGACGAAATCACCCAGATTTTTCTATGCAGTTACACAGGCAACACAATCAGGTTGCACTGTTAAACTCTGAGAAAGATCCCCATTTCTCAGAGGTATGCCAATTCTTGGCCCTATCTAACTACTTCACCTCCCTTACCATTGATCCTCCCCTATATGAGGATCATCTGCATCAATTCTGGAAGACCTGCCAAGAGGTCATTTTGGATGGGGAGAAGGCACTGTCTGCCACAGTGCAGGGAAGAACAGTCTTAATCACTCCGGCCATTATCAACACTCATCTTTTGATGCAAGATGAAGAAGGTGAGGTGTTTTTCCCAAAAGAAGCTGTCAACCATTCTTTTGAGCAGATGGGTTATGAAGGAGATTTCTCTATAAAGACCTTCAGGAAATAGAAGGTCTCATCTAAGTGGAAGTATCTACTTCATGTGGTTATCCACAACTTGTCTAACAAGCTTGGAGGATGGGATTAGATTCCTGAACATCTCTCCTTCATAGTACATAGAATGGTTCAGGGGGTCAAGTTCAGGTATTCTCAATTTGTATATACAAATTTAATAGCAAACTTAGACTCCTTAGAATATTACATGTTTCCTAGATATGTTCAATACATTCTCAACTGTGAACTGGATTCACAGTTAAGGGAAACAGGTAATATTCTTAAATTGGGACAGATGAAGCCTGACATCTTTAAAATCTTGAAGAAGCCAACTGTTGGCCTCTCAGGGGTAAAAACAACCCTTGTCCCAAAAATGTTAGAGCTCATTGCTCAAGGTGACAACTTAGCAACACAAGCCAGTGTTGAACCCACACCTTCTACATCCCAACCATTAAAACAGCCACAAATCACCCTCACCTACCAAAGAAAACACAAACGAACCCCTGCACAAGCCATTGAGTCTGTGCAGGCCCCCATATACTGACCTACACAAGAGGAAGTGGACACTAGAGCTCCCACTTCCTTTGAGGAGAAAACCACTCCTATCACTTCAAGAATCAGTGCTGAGGTTCCTCATGCTCGGCCTGATAAGCTCACAAGCCCAACAGCCTGAAGCGTTCACTCTGAGTCTCAACACTCAAGTGAAAAACCTTCAAGGGATAACTACCATCCCCAGCCTTTAGATTTAAACCAACCAATACCCAACCTTGACTTCTATACTGATGAGGACTTAGATGTCAGTGAGTATCATGAGTCTTCCTACTACACCTCTCCTCAAAGGGAGATGAGTGCTCCTGAGTCATCTAACTATAGCCCACATCAGTCACCTATCACTGAGGTGGATACTTCTGAACATGTTTATGATATCCATATGGAAGAGGTTCTCACTTCAGCAAGTGATTACCTCATTCAGACCTCAACCATGGCAACTTAGCCCATTGACACTTCAACTGAAGTTGTCAATGAGTAGAGGAAATCCAGCAACCAAGAACACCATGCTGGTGATGAGGAAGAGGACCTTGGTCCCATTCTCTCATCCCCCAGTGATTCTTCTGATGAAGATGAGGGGAACTTGAGACTAAAGGTGCAAAAACGGTCCAAAACATGCACCTATTTAGTCTCCAAGGTTAGTGATCTTGAATCTCAGATGACTACCTTGCAACATAGGGTCAATGATGAGGAAGAGGACCTTGGTCCCATTCTCTCATCCCTCAGTGATTCTTCTGATGAAGATGAGGGGAACTTGAGACTAAAGGTGCAAAAACGGTCCAAAACATGCACCTATTTAGTCTCCAAGGTTAATGATCTTGAATCTTGGGTGACTACCTTGCAACATAGGGTCAATGATCAGCAGCTTGAGATATTTTATCTCAAGGAACAACTAGCTAGGAGACCCTTAAGAGAAACTCAACCAGGAACACAAGAACCTATGGATGAAATTGACCTAACTCCTAGCTCCCCTGCGTAAGAGGGTGATGCTTCCAAAAAGGGGGAGGAAGTCACTACAATCATAGAACCTGGGAGTTCCTCAGGGAGTATGGACATTGAGGACTCACCATCCTCACTTGCAGTTATGCATACTCAGCAACTTTCTCAAGTCCATATTGATATGGACAACATAGACTCAGTCGTAAGGAGTCTATTTGAGAAAGGCATCCCAAGAGCAGTATCATCTCCACCAACTCTAGCTCATACTTTTGGGTGGAGGTATGATACTTCTAGAAGAACTCTTATTCTTCAAAGAGTTCAACAGAGGAACACTGTAGAGTTCAGCCTCAGAGGAAGACAAAGGCAATCAGGCAATACCATCGGTCAATTGGATATTGAGGCAGACCCTGAGATTTGCTTCAAAGGGAAAACCTTGACTAAAGGCCCAGTGGTAGAACCTGAGAGCCCTGTCTCACCATCAACTGCTATAGAGGTTCAATCCCTTGATGAGACACCTGCTGGTAAAGGTGCATCTCAACCTCTCTCTTGCTAGAGCTTGGAAGCTACACCAAGCAATGAAGGCCAAAGCTCTCT